>JAAMPD010000060.1:0-106375 GCA_025266255.1 Trissolcus basalis
AGTGTATTCTATAATTCCATTTTATTCATCGCAAATTACAATCAAACTTAAAACTATTTACAAATTGTTCTTAAAATTTAATTACATCTAGTTCGTTTTACAATCAACTTATACTTGTTCTTATAACCAATTTACATTTTCGCTCTTACAATTATTTTATTCTCAATCACTACAAATAAATATACAACTATTTTCAAACTGTTATAAATATACATTACATCTATTAGTTTTTACCGTTACAAATATCTACAAATTGATAAAACTTATTCACTGCGACTAATCTTTAATTTCACGAGTTTAACACTTCACCTTTTATTTTTTAGACGAATTTATCAAACGTCACGCGAGAATTCAGGAAAGGCTCAAGATATTGGGAGATTTCTATATTTGGAAATCTGGACCAATTTTTATTAAAGGTCAAAATCTTTCTGTCCTCAGAAAGAATCAGCGAAATGATATCAAATGTCTAAACCGCGCGTTAGGCCGTCCAGAAAAATCGTTTATACCTAAATCTGCGTGCGAATTAGATAATAGGTTCGCGTATCAACCGCCGATCGAATCTCGTCCTCGCACCGTCAATATCCCAAGTCCGCCTATCCAAAACCCGTTACCTATCCCTATCCCTTCCAGACACAGAATAATAAAGAAGATAAGACCCGGACTCCCCTTAACCCTTCCACCCGTCAAACAAATCCCTCCAACATACATTCCGCCAGTGGCCCCCTCCTTTTCTCCATATTTTGATTTATCCATTCTCCCCACTTCCGAAGATTTTCCGTTATCAATCGACCGCCTATTTGAATGAGTTTTGGAAGATTTTTGTATATATTTTCTTCTCGTTCATTTTAAGAATAAATATTGTTTAAAACTTACTACCTTTGTTCATGATTATTTGTCTTTACCTATACCTCTTATTGCGGACAACTAAAATTCACTTAAACATATGTTCGATGTAACACAGGCATAGAATACACACTCGGTTTTTTAGACAGTCTGACTGTACTGCCCCTATCGGCAGTACTGGGATTCCGGATCTTGCATTCGCTTTGCTTCAACTTCACTTTGTTTCGCTTCGACTCTACTTCACTTTCGCTATCCCTCGCTTTCCGTTCAACCCGGCGATTTTATTGGCTCCCGGTACTAATTTGTAAATGCACAGTATTTTCGCAATTCAACGATTTCCGAACGGTATTCTTTGTTGCTCTGATTTTTACATATTTGAAGTAAAAATTATAATTGTTGAACAATTGGAAAGCCAGTAAAAATAAATGTTTTACTATCTAAAAGTGTTTTTTCGCATTAGTTGTAATAATAAATTGTATCATATATAAAAAATCATCAGAATTGCTTGTTTGAGAACCTAAATTCGAAATGTGGGTTAAAAATTGTTTACTTTAAGAATAGTCAATAAATAAATGTTTCAAGGAAATAAGAAATGGTTTAATAGTTCTATTGAAAATATAAGTTGAAATTCGTTTGTAACTTATTATTTTTCTCAATTAAAAAAAAGAAATTTTAGTGAAGTAACTTACTGCACAAAATTGTATACTGAAAAGAGTTACTTGACACAGGTATACGGATTGAGTATTAACAGATAATCCTTGAGAGAAAAATCATTTATTGTCGAATAAATTAAAAAGAAATAATTTTTTTTACAGTGACAGAACGTGCAAGACCGATGTCTTCGAAAGAACAAGAAGTGATGATTATAGCCATCGAAGAAAATCGTTCTTTGTTGACGGAACAATTTGGTAATGTCATGACACGGAACCAATACGAAAAATGAGTCAAACAATAAGTCTATGGTCGTCCACTTTTTGTAATAAGTGGACGACCATTGACTTATTGTACGTGTATATTCACTTATTGTAAGTGAATTTCACTTATTCAGATTTACAGAGTACGCTTGAAATATAAAATACGAAAATATAAATGAAATGTAAAATTTTTAACTTTTCAAAATATAGAAAATTATATAAAATTTTAATATTCTCAAAATATGAAAAAATCTTATGTAAACAAAATATATAAATTCATATGAAATTTTTATATCCTTAAAATATAAAAAAATTAAATATAAACGAAATATAAAAATTTATATCAAAATTTTATATCATTTGATTTTATATTTTTGAATTTTATAAATCTTATATGAAATGAATATATATTTTTTATATTAAGTTTATATAAAGGTTTATATTTTCGTCCGTAAGGGTGTTGCTTTTTTCGGTGACAAAAATGTAACAGATTCTGATTTCAACTTGATAAACAACGTAATAATCAACAAAAATGTTATACTATATAAAGTCATCATATAAGTAAGAAATTAATCTAACATTGCATTCCATTTCTAGGGAAAAAGGCAGACTGAACAGCAGGATCAGGCGCCATTGTCGTCAAAGATTTCACGCATGACTGCATCTTGCTCCAGCACTTCTGGGAGCAGGCCATTCACGACACCCACTGTAACCTCATCATTGACCAACCCTTCTACTCATGTGATCAACACTGCTACAACCTCCAGCAGCTCTGTTTGTATTTTTGCATGTCCGCAAAAGAAAATAACTGCTGAGCAAATGCATGCGGAGACTGTGCAAAAATTATCAGCTATTGAAAGAGGGATCGACATTCTAAACGAGACACTCAGCAAAATAAACAATCATTCAAATTCTATACGAGAAGAATCGATGGTTGCAATTAAAATGATAGTTTTATCTTAGGAAGATTTAACACAACATATGATAAACGTTCCTGCGACACTAAATCTTGTCGATTTACAAAAGTACAACTAAGCTGTTTAAAGTGCAAGTGTTTTCAGTTGTTCGTATTCAATACTTTTTCATATTCTATAATCTTTTCAATATTGTTGAAAAAAAATTTTTCTTAAAGACGTTAACAAAAATCTTAAAATTGTGAGCATAAGTTAAAGTTATTTTAGACGACGAACAACAGTCTCGTAAAATCACTTAGGAATGATTTTGTTTTCAACGATTTGTGATTCATTATTGTCAAACGAGGGCAATAATATGTGATATTGTGACAACATCGTTACCTAAGAAGTATTATAAGGTTAATTAAACATTAGATCTGAAAATTTGCTCTAAGAAAGACTGTATGTGTCAAAGGGCAAAATGTTCATGAATATGTTGATCAAAGTCAAAGATTTGAATTTCGATGAAATAAATTTTATTTCAATTTTATCTATTGTCTAGCATCATTCATAACTAAATGTGATATGACCCAATGTGATTGTGGTTTTTTGAGAGTTGACTGACAAACTATAGCATATGCGTCGATAGCATGTTTATATACTGTCATATGTTTATCATACTGTTCATATAATCTGTGTATTTATGATTGAAAAATGAATAATGCAAAGCTATTAACAATTATATTTTTTTTATTGTTCTTGATTATTTAAATACTAAAACAAAGTAATTTGTTACAAAAATCATTTTTGTTAACGTTTGATTGTTTACGTTTGACAAAAACAATTTTTTTTTTCTATTTTCTTAAAAGTATTTTTTGAATAAAAAACGACAACTCAGTATAGTAACTTTGAGAGGATGTCTGAGCCGATAATGAAGTTCGAATCCTGTTTATGGCAGAAAAACCAATGTTTGGTTAATTTCGCCAAAAAATGGTAGAAATATTGACGAAATTCATAATCAGACAAATCTGTGATCGTTTTAGAGTATTTTGGAACAAATACCAAAACAATTAATTGTGAAAAGCGATCACAAGTAGTGACCACGTTTTTTCTGTGAATTTGGCATCTGTTAGGCACACCTCAAAAACGCGGTCACAAATATGATCGCATTTTACAACCAATCGTTGCATTTTAAGTTCGTAAATAATCTATAAAAATTAGAGAATCGTATGATATAAAAATCAGTTAACAACTCGTGCTTACTCTCATTGAAAAATGACAAAAACGAAAATTTTACACCAATGTCCGTTATGTAGGTCGCACACGACTTAGACATTGTCATGATAGTGTCGCCACCTTAGGGCATGGATTGTAAACACGAACTGGCGAATCTGATAGCTGGTAGACAAACACTCACTGTTCATCTTGGCGCCCTTCAGTTACCTCGAGTCCTTCTTCATAAAGTGAACGCGTTACCGCCACACCAACTTGCCTCGGTTTTAATTTTGTTAATATTGAAATACTATAAGAATTATTATTTCATTTTCATTTACACACATAAGTACTTTAAACATTATTTTATTTCAATTATTTCATCGAACATGGAATAAACAATTTATTTTCATTCACTATCAACTATCCTATTCAAAGTAAATGATTATAAATGAATGGAAGTCAGTATTATTTATTTTGTATGTAAGTGAGTTTGTATCTAAGTGATTTTATTTTCTTGCAGTTTTGGGGAAAGTCGATGCCATCCGATGATGATGCAAACGAATCTGATACTGCGACATGTGAATCAGACGATAAGGAGGGAGAGGAAAATGACCTTAAGAACAGAGTGTGTACGGATCTTCTAGAAGAAGAAGAAGAGGTGGATGAAGTTTTTTACCAAGAAAGTGGTACCGACGAGATCATAGACCTTCTTGAGGAAAATGATTATGACGAGATCATAGATCTTACTCAGTAATCGTGCGATTACATGTGTCTATTGCGCGTATTTATCAAGTAGCATTGATTAAATGTAAATAATATAATTGTGTATGCATATGATTTTATTAATAAGAAATTAGGAGAATAGTTTTTGAATGTGAAGAAAAAAGAATTCATTAGGCATTAATGTGACTAAAAAAGTTTTATTAAATCTCTATATCTGTAAATGAAACATATCTCTATACAAATAAAACAGAAGCGAAGCGAGTTTCATGTTTCATCTTTTTACCAATTCAATATAATAAACAATATCAATAAACACAAGCTAACGATTTATCAAATAATTATAAAAAGATATAAAAGAATAAAACAAGAAATGCTAACTTGAAGCGTACATTACAAAACTTCACGAAGAGATAACTTCCGGAAATAACTTCCTAAATTTTACTATATATTTCTACTAAACGAGTGCGCAGACTGCCTGGTAGTAGAAATTACGTCACTTTGTAATTTTTATTTTTATTTTATATTTTTAAAAAATTTGCAGATTTCACTTAAAATTTACTGCAATGCTATTTTATTTGTTTTTATTTTGTATTTTCATCTGAACTCATATTTTCTTTCATGTTGATGATTCTTTAGTCTAATTTCGATTAAATGTTGGTACGGTAAAATTGTCCGCAGCAGGTTTCGAACCCCAGAACCTGGTCGCGCAAGGACTTGACGAATCCCCTGAGCCATCGGTCCTAGTGAACGTTGATGATACTGGAGTTCTATGTTTACAACATGGAGCATGCGCACGCATATACTTGTAAAAATTACTAATTCACTACCAAAATGTGATGTGAATAATGAGTAAAATTTGACGTGAACTTGCCAATATTTGACAACTGTTTACTATATTTTATTGAGTTTTAGTAAATTATACCAATTACAGCAATTAGAAAACTAGATTGATGAAGAATTGTAGTAAAATTTGGGAAGTTATTTCTCTCCGTGTTGTGACTCTTAATTTTGACATGTATTACAGAACCACATGCCAACCGATTCAACATTTCTTCCCGCGCAAGTACTGTGATACCATGTCGAACATGAGTCACAAAACACCCACACAACATTGTCCCCACTATGATTATCTTCAGATGTATTACAGATAATGCAGATAGAATCGTGTGTTTTTAAATATATTTTCTTTTCGGTAATGAGTTTTTAAAATAATTTCAAAAATCCAGGAACACTATAACTTTTTAACACGGACAATTGTGGAACTAAGT
The DNA here is from genome assembly GCA_025266255.1 of Trissolcus basalis. NCBI lineage: Eukaryota > Metazoa > Arthropoda > Insecta > Hymenoptera > Scelionidae > Trissolcus > Trissolcus basalis. The sequence goes on from JAAMPD010000060.1 coordinate 5,857, forward strand.
CCACCAAAACTGGATCGATATCGTTGACAGACATATTTTTCAACAATGAGAAATCCAATTCACACGTCTTCGAAAGAATCTTTTTGATGTCTTCGGATGACAAGTTCAATCTTTTTAAAATTAAGTGTACTTTCTCTTCTGCATTTCGGTTTATGAACGCAATACACCTCTCTACTTTTTCACTGTCTATAACTTTGTCCACCTCATTCTTTTTTCCACTTCCTTCTTTTTCTTCTCTTTCTTCCACTTGAACAGTGACCGTTACTGAATATGATGGTACCTCTTGAATGAGTGTCATGTTTTCATTAAAATATGCCTATAAAATGAACATGTTATGAAAACCATATATACACATTTCAATAAATAAAGAATAAAATATAAATTGAGAAATGATCAAATGGACTCGCTGGATGTAATAACGACTTGACTGCAATAAAAATCAAATTGACCTCAAGTCGTTATTGCATCCATCAACTTACTTGCATCAAGTGTTCCACGAGACTTAATCTCTTCAACATTGTCCATCTCATTCTTTTTTCTACTTTTTTCTCCTTCTTCTTTTTCTGCTTTTTCTTTTTCTTCTTCTTTTTCTCTTTCTTCCACTTGAATGAAATCCTCGTTAACTATTTTTAAATAGTGTGCTGGTACCTCTTCAGTGGTCATCACATTTTCATCGTCATATAACTATAAGATGAACATTATATATTTTATATTAACACGACAATATTAAAAAATATTGTCGATATCAAATTTTGTGATATTAGATGAATTATTCAATGTGTAAATGAGACATTTAAACATTTAAGAAAGACATTATAAAATTTAAAAATACAATTCGAATTTTGAATTTTCCAGAGTCAATAAAATGCCTGCGAACTCATTATCATTAGCCGCAATATTATCCTGATTCATAATCGTGGATGCCCATGGTGTACCACGCCCATTTTTGAGAGTCCAAAAAAAATTGGTGGGCACACTCTCTATCGATTGAAAAAGTTCCTCTTCTGTGTAATCTATGACCGAGCTAAAGAACTGTACTCCCAAAACTTTTATAAGATTCACTGTCTTGCGGTACCACGACAACTTTTAACTGGTGCCTACAAAAATATTAATAGTTAATGCTCGTTAAATATAGCGTAAAATGTTTTTGTTAACATCTTATTTGAAGTAAGTCTCATTAAAATAATAAATACCCGCACGGAACACATACGTTGCCTCCACGTTGATATTAAGGAGATCATCCACGTAAGACACGTCAACGGCGACATGTCCTCGATGAAAATGGTTGAAAAACCGTTGACCAACGAGCGACACTACGGCGAAGTAACGTGTAGATTTTATCATTCGTCCATCTTGGCAACTTGTCTCCAAGAAAAAAATGTCGAATCAACGTGGAAACAAGAGCGAAACAACGGCGATGAGACGTAACAAATATATTTTCGTTTTGGTAGAACGATGCCCCTCAAATTATAACGGTTGACATGACGTTGATAGAATAGAGATATTACGGTGAAAGACTGTGGAGACCATGGAGAATAAATTATATCTTCTATAGACTTATCTGAACTATACATTTTTGGTAAGAAAACAAAAAATTAGTTTTTAAACATCATATTTTTTATTAAATTTAATTATGATACATTAAAAAACAAGAAACCATTGAGCGACACTACGGTGAATGAACGTGGAGGCAATGGAGATTTTATTATATATTTTATATACTTATTTGAATTTCAAATTTTTGATACGAAAAACAATGATTAGTTTCGGTAAATTATTAAAACACCATTATATTTTTCATTAAATATATTACTAAACCAGAAACCTTGAATAAGCGTAGATCAAGAAAAAAGTGGTATAAATTTTAATTCAAATACATTTTTCAGATTTTTCACTCGTCATTAATTCAATTATGATAACATGTAATGAAACTTGAATTCAAAACTTAGTCTTCGTCTTCAGAAGAATCGACAATAGCGTTTCTTTTAGTTTTTAGTTTTTTTTCATCCTTTTTTTAACTTCTCCTTTCTCTGACTGAGATTGATCAGTTTCCTCGTCAGTTGATTTTTTTCTATCTTTTTTTTCTGCATTTTTCACTCGTTTTGAAGCATCTTTAAACCATCGCATCATTTTTGATGTTATGGTACTCCGAAGACTTCCGGGCACTATGCTAAGTATTGCATCTAAAAATTATTTCAATAGGTATAATTAAATGTTATTTATTCATATATGATTTTATAATATAATGGAAAAATTGATGCAACCCGGAAGTTGGTTTTTGATGTATGATACTTCATTTTCTGTACAAGAAGTTGACTATAATGAACAATTTAGCTGGTTACGGTAATTCAATATTTTACATTTAAGTACGTTTCAAAAAATCGAGAATCAAAACGCGTCCATTATAGGAAATTTAAAATCTGATGAAGGAGAGAGATCTGAAGCGTGCTCGACATTTTAGTTTGTTTATACAATTATATAAATTATCGCTATCGAGTTGAAAAATTGTCATCGATTTTTATAATTTTGAAACGTTCATATCTTACTTTCTAAAACTTTGATTATTTGCAATGTTGATGCAGGCTTTTTATTTTTATTGCGCCCTACCCAACAATAATGTTGAGCAAGATCGTCAGATAAAACTTCTCTCAATATTTTATTTACAGCTGAAGCATCGGAAGAACCTCCAAAAGACTCAAGATAATCAACCTGTAGGAAAAAATAAAAATAAAAAAAATAAACCCAGGCAGAAATACGCAATGTCATATACGGTGTTGTAGCAACTGTATTTTTTGCTTGGAAGAATATCTATTAAAACAATAATTACACAAAATACTTCCAATTTCAGTTTTTTGTTGACCATTTTCCAATAAAATTTTCTCAATCAATTTGACATCATCATCAGTCATGAGGGGAAAAACTTTCGGACATTACTGTGATCTCTTGTTTTAGTTGTTAAACTTGTTGATGTCTTGATTTCTAGCTGTTCAACCATACGTATCAGCACACGTAATTCATAACTTTGAGTATCACTTCTACAAACTAAGAGATCTACTTTTTCTGTAAATTAGAAATAACTGAAAATGAATGTTACTATTGCTACACATTTGGTTAACTTAGCATTCTTGTCCGAGTGGGTATCGAGACAATAGCCTGCACAATGACATGATTAATTTTGTTTAGTTTTGTTTACTAGCTTTCCAATTTGTCAAATCTTGAACAAAGTTGAAGGTGTGAATTTTGAATTCAACTTTTCTGTGTTGCGGAGTTGAATGTCCTCTAAATATCAAAAATATTGTTGAATTATGTTGGCATCTGAATAATTGAATATTAAATGTTTTATAAAAATATTTGTGCATTACCTATAATCATAGGTTTTCCTGATGAACTGCGTGCTCTTTTTTTCAAACGATCGTCTCCTTGAAATTCTACATAGACATCATCAAATTAGATATTTTTCAATTTACTACAGTGTATTTAAAAATATATTTCGAGTCCATTTTAAATTTCACATGTATATCATACAAAAAAAATAATGTTATATATTTCGTTTATGAAGTCGCAAGACGTATAACTTGAATTTACTTCATTTACTTATTATATATCAATGTGACTCATTTCAGAATCGAAATCAAATAATAAGAGACATTGTATATTGTTTTATTTGATTTTAAATCATAATAATATGTTACATTTGAAAAATAAATTAAAAACCTAATAAAAAGATTGTTACGTCCGGAGAACTAACAGACGATTTTTATTTTTTATACTAAATCAGACACACAAACAGAAGGAAAGGTTGTGAAAAAAGAAAAGATTAGTCATGTTTTACAATTTTTTATTTAACATGAAAAAAAAAATAATTATAATTGAATACACATATTTTGTACACTGGATTATTACATGAATCTTACTCTAAGTTTACAGTGGGTGTCGCGTTTTTCGTTCTATTGTTTATGTATTTGCCTTTGCTAATAAGGCGCTCGCGATCGACCGGGTTTCTTAATAGTGCGCGGACTGCGACGATTAAGTCGGGATTATAAAATTGGGAAAAGAATTCCCTTTTTTCGGTATCCGACCAATTACATGGATTAGGAAATTGGTCGGCTATGTTGGTAATATTATTGACAACGCGGTTGTCTTCGATTTTGATATTGGTGATCGTACAACTGTTATCCGTATTATTATTCGTAGCAATTTTGAATTCTTTTAACTTATCCAGGAGTTCCGCTCCTGAGTAAGTGTTCTTTAATTCATTAAATCGTTGAACGTTTTCGGTGTCGTTCAACTTTTCTAATTTTTGTTTAATAGATTTGCTTAAATTCTTTATTCGATTCTTAAGTGCTAACGGCGGAATTATTGCTATTGGGCCTGATTGGGTGCTGGGCCCACTAATTTCAGCATCTTCTACTAACGGAGGGCTGGGGCACGAATTTCTTGGGTCTTCCTCAGGGAAATAATATTGAAAGGTGGGCTCCTCTCCTGTTGAGTAGTCCACTTAAAAAGAAAAGAGGGAATAAGGGAATTGAATTACAAGAATTGGGCATATATTCTATTAATTTGGTTCAGGAAAGTCCAGTTTTGCCAAGCAAGAATTTGCTCCAACAAATTGGATTTCAATTGCCATTTAATAGAATATTTATCATTCCTTTAACTGTTTGACCACTTAGTTTCAGTTGACTGCAAAACATTGCTGTTAAGCGTCTCCTGCACCCATGATCAAAAGTTGTAGGAATTATTTGCGAGTAGGTTGCTCGATCAATTTTGCAAATACAAGTTTATGCCAGACAATAAGAATTGTCCCAACACAACAAGTTTCGCTTAACCATCAAACAAACTACTGAATAGAGTCAATTATTTAACTACTTAGTCACAGTCAATCACCAAACATTTCTGTTTCGGCATCGACTGCACCCGCAGTTATTAATTGACAGAAAAGGGAAAAAGGAAAAATGGTTTTATTTTCTTACTTGTTTTTTTTTTTATAATTGAATGAGTTGACTGGCCAAATGCTTCTTTGCTGTTCTCTGGTTGCCTCTCAGTTGCCTGGCTTCTTGGTTTTGGTGGCACAACCGACTTTTATCAGCCGAGAGTTTGACTTGCAACTCTGCGCCGATAGAATTTCGAACAGTTTCGACTCTGCCTTTAACTTAGGGCAGACTCTACTTGTCAGATGAACAATTTGAGGACAAACTGAGCAAGTTCTTGCTGAAGAACAATTTGAGGACTTCAGATTCAAGAGCGAGTCTACCGATGAGGACAGATCGGAAGGAAAGACTGATTTGCCTGGGCCAGTCGCACTCAATTTATTCTAAAATTTTACCATTGTAGGGATAGGGCTTTGGTGGACTGGAGTGGGAAATTTGGGAAATATAAAATTTTATTACTTTTCCCGATAGGAAAACGTGTTTCAGATTTCGGGACTTTTACTGCCTTTTTTTCTGACGCGAGCATTTCCTAACGGAAGTATTTATGGCTCTTTTTCTCTAGCCGTCATAAAAATGAAATTAAAATTAAGATGTTCAAATGAAATATGAGATTCATTTTATCATTCTAATGAATACTCTATTTCATTATTTCCATCTGTTATTTTATGGCTTTTTGATCTAAATAGCTCTATTGACAAAGTTGTACATCTGTATTAAATATTTCTTTTTCTTGGAATTCATGAACACTTTTATTGCTTAAAATTATTGTATTTCTTATTTAATTAAGTGTTCTTTTTATTTATCGTAATGTTTGGCATTACGTAACACCATTATAAAATGTGCTATTATAGATATTTATCAATGTAAAATTTGACTTTTTCGAGTTCGATTAAAAATTTTCATGTCCTGAATTATCATTGGTCGCTGGTAAAAAGAAGGGGCTTTTGTTAATATAACTAACCAAATAAATTCAGTGAAACTGAAAAGTACGGCCGAGTATGAAAAAAAATTGAAAAAGTATCGAGAAAAAATTTGATTTTGATGTACTTTAAGTAGCCAAATTATTCTTTAGATCATTACGAACAATTTGGCTACTTAAAGTAAATCAGAATAAAAAATTTTTTCGATACTTTTTCAATTTGAAAAACAAGCTTTTCGAGCGCAAGTCCGGTTATTACACCCGGCCCTTCAATTTATATCGAATTCATTCATTAATTAGTAAAATATGACAAATTATTATATTTAATTTTTCTTTAATGAAAATTCGCTGCATAGGCAAACATTCTTCATATTATTATGTGTTTTTCATTAATTATTGATTCACCTTTTTCTCAGAAAAAGCATTTTTTGAAAATTAAAAATCTCATAAAGGCGCAAGAAAGCGCGAGATTTGAATTGAAAAATTTGTTTTTTCGAATACAAGCAAATTATTGATAATCAAATATTAAAAAACTGCCCAAAATTTAAGAGCAGCCTTGAACAAACGTTTCACTATTAATATTCATAATTTAATGTAAGTGTTTGGAATGGTATAAAAAAATCTTAAAGACTTTTTAAAACTATCTGAGCATGTAATGGTGTCAGAAGGAAATGGCCCTACATGTCACAAACACATTTCAACAGAACATAATTTTAAAACGTTCAAACTGGATACATTACATTACATTAAATTAGCTTAAACACTTTTTCCAAATGGTCGGTCAAGGGAGATTCGAATCCCCGACCTCTAGAATACAAGCTGAAAATGTTACCGCCTCATTAACTCTCTCGGTCAGAGTGGTATTTAATATCAATATTTTAATATGTTGAATATAATAATCCTAACGTACGAGCATATAGAACTAAAGTTTTTTGGGTCGAAAACTAAATTAATTATGGCGATTGAAAAGTTAGCTCCTTCCAGTGAGACTTTGTTTATTACATTTCCATGATTTTGTCAAAGAAGTGTGTCACTATAGGGACTTTCATTGAAATTCTGTTTTTCTTCAAATAAGAGGGTCTGAACATAAAAGGTGAATATCATTTCGAATTAGAATGACCACTGTAATTGGAGTTTATGGATAAAAATAGATATTACGAACAGTAAACAATGGCAATATCGGTGGCTGCGCTGAGCTGCGCGGCTACCTAACCAAAGTCGGAAAGGTAGCACTTTCCCTAACACAATATTACGTGCGTCCACGCAGAATGTGGACGCACAGAAAAAAATTCATAAGAAATAAAACAACAGATCTAAACTCGATTTTTTTATCGCATTATTTTTTTTATTCAAGACTATTGTTCAGACCAAATCTTTAAAAAATTGGTTTTTCAATTATAGAACCGTTATCGTTTTATTATTAATCAACAAATTGAACTATAAAAATGAAAATTCAATTACACGTCAATTGATTCTTATTCATAAATCTTCAAATATCAAGAAACATTTGGTTTTATTTCAAATTGTATGTCGCAAAAAGTATGGGTATGTCAGTTAAGAGTGGGAATGAAAAGGATACGAGAAGAAGTGTTCGATAGGCGAGCGGACTTTTCGTAAGATAACCAAGCGTTTACTGTATATCGACGCTCCTTTTACGAAAAACATTCCATTTCAAAATTTCTCATTTAAAAGCGTCGATATATAGATATACAAGGCATGCATTTTTATAGTAGATTAAAATTAAATATTTTGATTTCGAATTTGTGAAATTTGGAAAAAAATTTGATGAGTATTATATAATCTGCGTAATAGCATGAAATCATTTTAAAAATGATACTGAGAGATTAATTAGACAAAAATGAACAACTTATTACAGAATTAATTACAAAATATATTATCATTCATAATATTTGTGGCTAAAAAGAAAAACCAGTTAAGTATATAGAGTTTACGTATACACTTAACTGGGTTTTCCTTTTAGCCACAGATATAATATTATATGTTATATAAAAATTCATATTAAATTGTTACAATTAATTATAAAATTTGAAAAATGCACTTTTGACAATACACCAAATCGCTTAAAAATTTCTCAATTAACCATCAAATCAAACGTTATAAATAAAATAGAAACGTATACAAGTCGTGAGAAGAAACGTGTGACTAATTATATAATCATACAAAAAGTGACGCTGAACACAGATGTTGGACGATCACAAAGTAAGTTTTTAAAAACTAAAATGATATCGTCTTGATTAATACAACAAAATGGGAACAACGAGTTTCTTCCTGTCGTATTTTCTTTAATAAACAATAATTCACGTCGCCCGTAGTAACAGATTGAGAGTAATTTGTGTGATGTGACCTTTGACCTTTTTTCTGCAGGTTCGACTTGAGAGGCACGATATGAAATACAGCGCGATTTGTATTCAAACATCTCGTAAAGATGGAACTTATGGTGTGTAGGCAAAAATAACAAAGGACGACGTTTGCAGGAAATAAAGTTTCATCTCTGCGGGCTATAGTGCATGTGCTTAGCCACAAATCTGTTAGAATTTCCAAGAGCCGCGGTTTCGTGCATGGATTCGTATTCCAAACTGCAAAGGAGAAGAGGGAAGAAGCTAAGGGATTAAAGAAACTCGTGAGGAACGGAGCGAAGATAAGGGTGAGGCCGGGGAAAGAAAAATAAGATGAGGCGAAAAAGAGATGTACTGGGTATAGGTATAGAAATTTAAGTATCAAGTATACAGAGGCGATATATACACAGACAGCCGGTATCGACCGGAGAGCCAACATCGCAGCCAATCCTCGAGCGTAAGCCAAAACCACGCCCTTTATTTCGCGCTAGCATTAGCCGCGTTTGTGGCATGTAGAAAGATAGGGGAAAGAGAGAAAAGTCGCAAATTTCACCGAAGGGGGAAAAAAGTGCAGAAATCTCTCTTCTCAATGGCTACGTCTCGGCAATCGAGGTTCTCCTTTTCTTTATCCAGCGCGCGTACTCTTTGATTTTCGCGAGCTGTTTGTATTGATCCGGGGGTTGTTCTGTTTGAGAACGAGCTCGCTTCGTTGCCGATTGATTGACGCAGGCCAATTATCATTCTATTGATTATCACCAATCCGTCGATTAATTATCGCTAACTGCGTATCATCGATCACTCAAAATAAAATTTCTATCCCCGCCACGATCGCGCGCGCCTACAAACCCGCTCGCGTGCAAATAACAATTTAATTGTGGCAAACACTAAATAGATTATTTTGTAATGTCGCTTGTAATTGTGTTTAATGTCGCGACGCTTCTCCGCCGAATGATGTTTGTCGTGTAAACAACAACTAAGCTATGGTGGTTACGTATTGGTTCAACTTTTTTTTCTATACATTTTCTGGTCGTTTTTTTTTTTCTAGCCATTAACTTTTTGGGCGCTTATGTAAATCAAAATTTGGAGTCTGTAATGGAAGGAAACACGACTACTAAGAACTACTCTGTCGAGATGTACAGTGACGTCACGAAAAGCGCCCTTTAATGAGTTTCCTCACCCTCGAAAGTGTTAAAGCTGGTTACGTTAGTCTCACCGTGACGTTAGGGCAAGGACGCATTCAAAGCCGTCGGAAAATTATACGTCTGTTTTTGTGTCGAACGAAACTGATTTGAATATAACGATTTTTTAGCATTAACGAGCGTTTTAGCATTAAAGATATTCAATTTCACCGACGATCGTGTTCATTGACGTATTCTTTCATACCGACGTTTTTTTCTTCCTTCCTTCAAACGTCGAACCATTGCGATATTTCCCCCACAGTAGTGCCAACATAGGCCAAACGGTTTGTAGGTTATGTTCACCAGGAAAAAAAAAATGTATTTTGTTTAATTGAATTTTGTAATTATGAATTTGGAACGTGTTCACCAAGCCGTGCGTTTTAGTTGCTAAACATTTGGTGTTGTAATGTACAGTTAGAAATATACCGCCCTGCTGTACTTTGTGGCGCAGCTTCTCCGGGGAGACTTACTTACAGTGTTGGCTTAAACAACATACTTAGTCGAGCTACTTAGAGTTTGTGAACCAAGGTGTGGTGCCCCTTGCAATAATAACATTTTACCCCTTAATCCAGAACCGCTGCCAGTGCTTGGTTAAATATCAGGCTCGTTCACAGCAGCCCAAAATGAAAACACATAGATCAAGCATGACAACTGATAGTGCATATCAAAAAGTTTTTGTAATTAAGAGAAGAAGATTATTCGAAACAAAAAATTATTTTTTTAAATTTTGTTTGTTCAAATTTGTCTGAAATTAATGTCGTTTATTTTTCAGGTGAAATGCTATTTTCATTATTGAATTAAAATTTATAAATTTATAAATTATAAATTTTTTACTTCCATGATGGGAATGTTAATAGCCGCAGAAACGGTGACAATGGTCATTTCATTAGATATGTTGGCAAAACAGCACAAAAAAATTAATCAAGAGCAACAGCGATGGCACCGAGGAAAAAAGAGAGCGTTACGTGTAAACACGTTGCCATTGGTCTATGGAGTTTTACGTGGCGAATATCCGATAATGGTAAAACCTCCGTGACGCCTCTGAGAATTGCTTTTAAGCAGATTTGGTATTGTCCCATACGTGTCGATGCAATCTGCCTGAACAGGGTTCGTGACAAATGCTGCTGCAAAACGTTATAGATATATATTGGTACCATACGCTAAGCAGGGAAAGATATAGTGCACGCTTGGCGAACCACACAAGTTTTGCCGAGTTAGAGGATACCCCATTGGCAAACTAGACCCCCGTAACACTAAGCGGCTTAGTACCTCAGAAGGGCAGTGACGCCTGACATATTCACTGCACACAGGGACACGCGCTATTATGTCTATATATGTTTGGATTAGTACAATCTAATGTAAACATCATACATCGTATAGTTTCGCGGATCAGCTTTTTATTGTTTATCAAATTATTCATAACGAAATCATAAAATTATGAAACAATATTAATAATCTGACTCGTTTGTACAAAGTTTTAAATTTGGTTTCATTTTATAAAGTAATTCAAAAAAGTGGAATTAAAAAGAGAGTTTGTATTTGTAATAAAAAAATTAGAGCTGGGCGAATTACACTTGCCGCAAAGTCGGGAGGGAATAATGTTTTTGTAATCACGGTTGCATTAAGTTGGTTGGAGCTAATCGTTTAAGCCTCGGACGAGATCATAAACGAATTCGCATTACTTAAACATTTTGTTTTTCCCATGGGCGCTTGTTACCCCAATGTACCGTTCGGAATGCACAATGTACCGTCTCTGGTGTCGTGGAAGGGGCCACACCCTCGTATGAAATCTCATGTTTGGGATATACTTAGGTTAAATGAATGCCATTGTAGCATTGCGTCAAGTTATAACTAACCTCTCATTAACCTCGTGTGAAAGTAAAAAAAGTAATTACATAGGTCATACTTTCTATTTCCTACAAGTCAAACATACTAAAAATACAAAAACAAAATATTCCCATATCCCTCTTACTACAACCAATACATATTATTTCACATTTTCAAAAAATATCATTTCTTTCATTTTTACTTCTTCTTTTCAAAAATTTGTACCACTTTTAACTTTTACTTTTTTATTGTTTATTATCAAAGCGGTCAAATGTCACGCGTGAGAATCGCATGTATGGCAGAGCACCACTTGTGGTGCACCGAAGCGACTCGCAGGGCGGTGACGTGTGGACAGGAAAAGCTTGAAAAAAAAGAAGAAAAAAAAATAGCGACGTTCTTAGCGACGACAATGGCGAGTGAGCGGTTTTTGAAAAGATGCTCGAAAAGTTTTGCCGGTTTCACACCTCGATCTCGATGACTCCCCACTGACGCTTAAGACCCGGGACAAATACCTGAGCGTAATCTGGCTCCAGCTTCCCGTAGTGGGCGCCCTATTATGATTGCGCGGTATTGTTAGCGTGTCGAATCTGTCTGCAAATAAGCGCCAAAGAAATGGTTACTTCTTGTCGGCTCTCTCCATCTTTATCGATCTGCAGCGGCTCTTGTATCTTTGGCGCGTCCGGGTTCCGTCTGCGCTCGCCCCTTTTCTCTCGCGCCCCAAACCACTCACTCATTCCCAAAGTCCTGCCATTCAGAGTGGACTACATTATTTTGTTGTAAGGCTGCGGCCACAGCGCATTATCCTAAACATCTAAATCCGGAGACAGCTGGTACCGTCCCAATGACGGTTCTCATCCGATTGTCGTTTTAGTTACCAGTTTCTATTTGAGTCATTAGTGTCGACTTACGCGATACATATGTACCGACTTAAACGTCATTATGTATATCGCCTTTATACCCACGGACAAACGATTTCGAACAACTTTATAAATGCTCATGACCCATTCTTTTCTTTCTTCTCTTCTCCTTTTTTTCCAATCTTTCGAATTGCTTGAATCTATAGATTTAAGCAAACCTATACCACATAAAAAAACTCGTTTGGAATTTAAAAAATGTAATATGCTTATTATATATAGAAATAAATGAATTTTGAAATACTTAAAATATAAATGAGTGTATTATTTTTTTTATAAAATTTGAAAATAATACTTGTCACTTTGGTTTGAACCTAAATGTCTGTTTATTTATAGGGTAGCATTGCAGAATAGGGGAAAAATCGATGGGTTGGGTCTCTAAGTAGATCTCGCTAAATGGGAGAGATATTTGTAAATAATTGTAATTCGTTGCTACATCAAGCAACTGTTGCCGTTTCGTCGGTCGGTGTTTGTACAAAAATATACACTGAGGGGCCGATATAGTTTTCGTTGAGAACCGCCGTCTAATGAATGTGCCAGAGGTGTCAGAGCAGCAACTGTCAAAACATGATCGGGCGAACAGCTCGGGCTCGAGCGCACAGAAAAAGATGGAAAAAGAAAAGAGCGACTAATGGCAAGAGGGGAAACACACCCAGCGAAACAGTCTTTTTCACGTCATGCTGATTATCGTAAGAATGGCAAGACTGCGATGGTTATCAATAAATGATACCCAGGCCCTTGGCATCCCGAGATCTTACATCTACAGATGTCATTCATTACAAACCATGGAATCTGCACATTTTCAAACATTCTTTCACAACGTTTTGTTCAGGTCGAAACATTTTTTAAATTGCTTCCAAAATTAATTTTACAAAACACTTTTACAGATTAATTTTGATAAAATGATGTTGAAAAAACACTTGTACAAAATAATTTTGACAAAATTGACGCGTAGAAAATAATTTTCTACAAAATAACTTTTTTAACATTTTTTGCAAATTGTTTTAAAATTAAATTTCAAAAAAGGGTAATAAACATGAAAGAAGGACAAGAATGTTGGTATAAAGTTTTTTAAAAGGAGTTTCATAATAGGAAGCTCGGTGAATTAATGAGCGTTTCTTTTGCAGACACCGGAGCGAGCCTTTATAACTCAATTCCATTATGCGCATTGCTTCACGAGCGTGCGCCGTTGGTTCTTCGCCTGGCTTTTCATGAATTTGGTCGATGGCTCTGGATAACCTATAGGATCGGTTACAGCCGCGACTGCTTGCTGGTTGGTCGACTTTGTCAGCGACACCCGCCCACGCAGTGATATCGTCACTAGTACAAGTGACGACCTTTTAGCATCTCCCTCTTTACTCTCTCTTTCACGGTGTCATGGCCACAAATTCATGATATGAGGATATTCAACAATCCATGTGAAAAAGCAAGTGAATCACTCGCAACACCAACACCCAACGTCAATCTTCAATCTGACCCGCCGAGTCATCACCAGGATGGAAGGATTTTGTTGTTGTCATTGAAATAAATAAATTCATGCCGTGATAATAATTTTTTCGTATATATTTCGCGTATATTTATGTACAGCGGCAAATAATTATACTTAGTATATAATATCAATATTAGTATACTTGTGTTTTATTAGTTTTCTTGTTTTCTTGTTAATACTCGCTTGCTTCTTGCTTTTTCTCTATGTATAATATTTATACGTATATCTATATATCTTTTCTTGTGTATGTTCATATTTATAGATTGGTAATGAATACAAGAATTTCACTAGTAAGTCTATCTACAAAAAACAGGAGAGGACAGATCGCGAAGCTCCTCGCATCTTTGCAAATGTCAATTTTTTTTCTTTTTATTGCAAAACCCAACTATTCTCGCATCATTTTTTTAGCACATCGAATAATGCAAACCTTTATATATACAAATTGGATAGAACGATTACAATCAAAAGAATACAGCTTTTTCTTTTAAATACAACATCAAAAGTGCAGCATAAAATTTAAATGGATAACAGAATAAATAGTTAAAAAAGAAATGTCAAAAAACAGATCTTCCATAATACCAATGACTTTTGGTTTTTACAAAACTGTTGATGATTTGTTATATTTTTTAGTATTCTACGGTAATTAATTGTAAGTTGAAATTTCATACAAATTCGATGAATGTGTGATCGTGACATTTGTACTTGTCAGACAAGATTGAGCTACCGCGGTGAATAACAAATAAATCGTCGGCTTTTGACATTTAGTCTTCCTCTGTGTGATGCGTTTTTGTATATTTTTCATGCGCGCGAAAATTGTGTGCGTTTGATTTTCTCGAGTCGCTTGTGAAATGAGTGGATATCAAATCGCGATACTGTTTGAAAAATGAATTCCAAACATTTTGCCGTGGGAAAATATTGTAATCACACTATTTTTAGTTGTACAATTGACTTATCACATAGAACACATATTTACCAAAAAATTAAAATAAAAAAGGAAAGAAAGAAAAACAAGTTTATAAGCCCGTATCGGTTGTACTTGACATACAATTTAACGCAAAAATAAATTATTTAAAAAAAGAAAATAAAAAATATAATAAATATTACATCGATTAAAAACAAAGTGAAAAAGAAGATCGATCGGACTTCAATTTGTTATTTAAGACTGGCTTACTTGTCACGTTTCACTAGTTGAATTATATACTCGCCGCTCTGTTGCAGCGGATATACGATTTATTTACAAAGCAACAGCTCAGCATTCTTCGACGAAACCACATGCACCAAAAAACATCTCAACAATTATATTTCATTACGCAAAATGAAAAAAAAAAATAAAAAAAAAATAAATAAATAAATGAAAAGCAAAGATATAAAAAACGAGATTATAAATTATTTACATCAAATTGATTACTTCTGTGTAGATAAAATTTGTCTCGTCGGAACTAAAAATGAACGAGATTAAACGAATAGCCATATTGCACGAATTTGAATCTTGAACGGCTGAACTGAGGGATTGAGACGTGAGACCTTCTATCACAAAATGTTGAAGAATACGAGGCAGGATGTGAGACCGTTGGAACACCTTGTTTTGTCAATTCAATAGTCCTCTCCTTTGAACGAACGTTTACAAGTAACTCTCTGTTGTTTGTCATTGCCCCGGTCTCACGTTATCACGCGGGTGAAAACGGCCGGTGAATTTGAGGTGGTTTTGGATTCGGCGGTGGCGTGGCCACCCTTACCAAACCCTGACTCTGCGTCGTCTGGTGATTCAAAATCGGGCTGCCTCGCGAGGAAGGTGTCTGCGGACTTGGAACAGCTACCCTCAGAGGACCCGTGACTGACAAATTCGTTGCAACCAGTGGAGGACTGTGCGCCTCTGACAGACTGTCGGACAGGCGGGACATGCCACCGTCGGATAATCGCGTTGTTTCGGATATCCTTGACATGCTATCCGATAGTTGATGAGGATGTGGGTGATGTAACAACCCATCCTGAGGATGCAATCGTGGTGGAGGTAATCCCAGTGGATCAGGCAATCTGTAAAAAAAGTCAATACAAAATTTAAATATCTCAAACTAATATCAAACTTTAATATTAAACCAAAACGTTTAAATTTTATTCAAACAAACTATTTACAAAAAAATAATTATGAAATGGCGTGTCTAACCAAACTCAAATATTCAAGTTTTAAATAAAACCATAAACATAATAAATAATTTTTGAAAAAATATAATAAAATATGATAAAAAGTATGGCTTTCTGTTGATTATAAAAATGGTTTATTTCAATTGAATAATTTGAAGAAAATAAAAGAATGAAAGAAATGCAATGTAACCAACCGAGAACCAAGATCTCCCCTTGGTCCAACAGCTTGAAACGGGCTGGATTCAGTTAGCCTGAAGATCCCACCGCTGGGGATGTTTGGATGATTGTGCTGGGGACTGTGTGGTCCAAATCGAAACCCGGAAGTTGGAAACTTAAACGCTGTTGAATGGTTGAAGCGAAACTGCGACTGCGGATCGAAACGGAAATTTAAAGCTGGCGGCGGGATGGGGCCCAGGGAGTTCAGCGGTCCCACCGGCGAGGGTTGGTGGTGCGACGATGGAGGCGACGAGCTCGGAGACGGCGGCGAAGTCCCGCCCAACGAGATGTCCGAGTCCTCGGAGTCCGATCCTGGTCCTGGACTCATTGGTCGGCGCGAGTTTCCTGATCCTGGCCCCGACTGCTGTTGCATCCTATAACAAAAAATACAAATTCTAAATTTAATTTTTCATTCCCACTTTCAATCACAACCTAAAATATACTAAACTTTGAAACTTCAATTTTGTAATTTCAAATTTTGCAATCTGAAAAATTCAGATGGAATAGAATTATTTTTTCCCCCCCGTATTATTTATAGTCATGACGATTTAACATCAGACATCAAGATAATGGACAAAAAACTAAACCAGCTTTGACATAATACAAGAAAAAAAAAGAAAAAAAATAAAAAAGAAAAATAGAATAAAAATGTTCCATCTCGGATTACTTTGCCGGGGAATGTTTTGCGCCATGATAATTTATCTGCCAAAGACTATTTGTCGAGTTACAATGATGTTTCGGCAAAGCGGGCCGTTTAGCGGTCACTGGTTGTCAGTGCGTTTCGGTTAAAAGCATCTATCAGATCGATGCGAGGCCACCCTCCGCACGTCCCGGGGATGACAAGTGTTGTTTCCTCTTAGTCGCACCTCTCATATTTTCTTTGCTAATTGAGTCCCGAGGGAAGAGTTGCCGAACGCAAACACCACCTTTTTCGACTTTCAACAAGTACGCCACATTTGCTACAAACGGAAGCGACGCTTTTGGGCGGAAAAAAACAAGGACGACTAAAATAACAAATGTTTTGTACGTTTCCTTCCCGCTATCTCTCATTTTTTTATATTTTCTTTTTGTCAGTCATGGAGGTGTCAGAAGCCCGGCAGCTGTCAATCTATTTTTGCGCGGAGAAAAGAAGCCGCTGGAACATGTACGATGGCGCGTCCGCTTTCATCGGCGTGTGTCTTGAAACGTCTGCAAAAAAGTTTCGCGGTAATAGAACTCCGCCGCACCTTGCTCCAGTCTGCAGGGCACTCAACGCCTTTTAATTATGCTTACGCTGCTCTTTGTTCTGCTCTTCTGCCATCTGAATGGCTGATGGTTCCCAACCCGTTTCTGTGACTACGTGTACTTCAACGCTCATAATCAAAATAAATGCTCGATTGGAACATGCTTGTTTCCTTATAACCAAAATACTCATATTTTGTTGTTTAGAACCTAATTTATTCAAATAAAAATTTATTTGTGATTCGAAAATGAAAAAATGAGTCATATGTAAATTATAAAATGTCTGCCTATATAATATATGTGAAAAGATATACCTATATAATTTATTGCTGCTTTATAAAAGGATTATAAGTAATGTGTAGAATATATACATTAGATACATTTTAAATACAGCAAATATACGTAAAATATATTTTTAAATATATATTTTTGTCCATTATAAATAAATAAAATAACTATTATTTATCATATTATAATGTAACATACTGTTTATAATTTATGTATTTTATACATGATGATATATGGTGTGAATATAGTCGAATTTAATAATCGGATATTTGGGCGACGAAAAAGAAATTATCAATAATCTTTAAGCAACGACATTCTGACCTGACGGGGAAAATTATTAATTTTTGTATCGACTTGCCCAGGACGTTCTAAGGGTGATTGCAACGACTGCACCAAGACTTCAAGCGGGTGTTTGTGTACACGCCGTATAGTTGAAAACTGATTCGTCATTCAACCTAAGTAGGGATGACGACGTTGATCGTCTTTTTTTTTTCTACACCTGATATGTACCTGCCACTGATGAAAAACTTTTTTTAATCGTTCCACAAAAGTAGCACCTGTGCCAACGGCTGTTTCCAAGACAGCATTCAAAAAAATTTACAACAAAATTGTTATACCTCGAAAGTTATAATTTAAATAAATTGTTTTTTCATTTGTTTCGAGCATTTTCACTCAGTTCAGAATTGGAATTGGTAAACAATAAACTGTCACCATAAATAATTTAAGTACTCAAATAAAAAACCAAAATACGTTAACATGCATGTATGGCAACATATACGGTCAGATATAAATGATTTTCTTCGGTAGTTTTCATACGATAGTAATGAAACAATGTTTCACTTGCAATTTAGTCAGAGAGGTTCTAAAGAGCCTGTAATTTAATGTCCAAATTTTATAGTGTAAATACGTGTTGAAAAGAGGGGCCGACTGGGAATGTTGGATGTTTCGCTTTTGCGCCCCTTGAAAGGATATCATTTTAACAAAACGTGCCCCGTGTCACGAGACACCATCGGGATTCGTACAACATTTCTCTTTTGGATTTCTAGCGTTTAGATTCTGCGATATGCAGTGCCCTCCCTCTCCTTGAATTCCACCCCGTGCCATGTTAAATACACAGCAGGAACAATGGGGCACATATCGGTGAAAAATTTGAGACTCGCTAGCGAGGACAAAAGGTAACCCGACACCAAACCCGAAAGCAGCATGTGAAATAGGGCGCGATTTGAAGTGGTCCCCGCGTCTTTCACCTTCTCTTTTTTTGTTCATTCACTAGCTCATTTTTAATAGCCGCTAATAGAAACGTTAAAACGATACGCGACTCGACCTCGATGCTCAGTTCTTTTCTTACCGGCCGAATTTCTTTTTTGCACCCCCTNTCTCCTCGTTTTTTTCATCCTCTTTTTCTTTGCTAATAGAGATGGGGGGTCTTTTGGGATCGTGACTACATACCGCCCAGTGCCATTTTTGACAATACTGTAAAGCTGTCAACACCGGTACTGTAAACGATATCATTAATGATAGTCATCGCTTTAATTCGTGTCCCAATAACATTTCCACTGGCAGATGAACTTTTGTTAAAAGTCACCGGTAACAGACTTGATATTTTTGTTTCGTTTCAAAAATTGTTACCATTTATTTTTTTGTAACACAACTCATTTTTCCTGAAAGTTATTTCTAACAATCAAAATGAAATGTGATATCAATTTTATTTCATCAAATTAAATAATTTACTGAGACAAGTTCGTGTCCCCACCCCCATATAACGTTTTCAAATTCAACTTGAGAGATTGGGAGTTGGAATCTCTCTTTAGGAAAAAGTTTGATTGTTTTTCAGATTTTATAAAACCGTTTCTTTTTGTCTCGACAGTTTGAAGGGAAGGGGGAACAGAGATTGATTCAATGCTGTTTGCTCACGACTGAAGCATCAGAGGTTTATTTTTTGAATGTCCGATATATTTAGACGATTTTAAGTGTCCTTGCAAGACGATATATTAAGAAGTCGATAAACATTACGTCATGTTGACAAAAGAATCAGACGGTAACCAAACAATTTTCTCTCACGGCGCTACTTTTTTTTTTTTTTTATTGAAAAACGTATGTTTAATGACTCAGAGGCGCCTACTTGGTTGAAACAAAAAGGCCGTCGATGAGGTTGTGGGCTGAATTTTCAGCAATACCAACTTTTCGAATTCTTTTCTGGTTTCTATCAAAAATTATACGGACGATGACGAGCACTTTCGGTGGCTCTTGACGGTGACCAAACAATTTCGTACAAGAGCGTAGACACGTGGAGTGTTTATCCCTCGAGGGACTCAAAACGAGTCATTATACCCTCGGAGTGAATGTGAGATCGTGGGAAGCTTTCGAAAATGACGAGCACTGACAATTCGGCCGGTAAAATTGCCAATCTTATTAACATTCGTGGAACGTCGCCCGTTCGACCGAATCATCGTCGCATTAGGTGAACAAATATTTTACCGAGTCTCAAATTGCTATGATTACCGATTTTCAACATTTCATTGAAATTAATGAGCCATCCGGAGGAGCCATCCGCCACTTGAATAAACGCCGGAATCCTTCATAAATAATTAATATATAATCAGGCAGCGGGATTTTGGCATGTGTAACGTAAGGATTTTCACACTCGAGTTGTAGACAGGGGCGCCACCACTTCGTCGGGAGGGGTGTTTGCTGGCAAACACGCTCAAGAAATACACTCCACGATGGCGCGATCCTTTTTTTCTTCGCTCGCACTTCTTATTCTTTATTCAGTTTTCGACTGTACAAGAGTGAAGTGTTTCACCAAATACGATGTCCAAAAAATACACAAAAATCATTTCGTTCAATTTACCTGAACTTGACCTGAAATTGTTCATTTCAATATATTTTTTTTTTTTTTTCTTACCAATAGTTTCTTTCAAACAATTGAAAATATTAGTAAATAGGCTGGAAAGAGTTTCTATATACATTTTGTAAAAGAATAACATTGTTCATTTTTCAAATGTAATTTAATTTTTTTTGCAAAACTCGGTAAAGATGGTATTTTAGAGACTTGTCAAATAACCAGTGTAATACTGTTCCCCCTCTCTCTGCTCATCTACAATTATTTAGAAATATCTTTTTTCTTCTAAAAATCAAATTTTATTGAATTTAATGCATAAAAATTTGTTCGTTTTTCATTAAGACTTCTGTTGGAATTTTGTCACACGTCTTGAATATAAGAGGGAAGTCTTGAGACTGCAGAGTAAAGAGCGAGTCGTTCGGAAGAAAAAATGACAACGGACGAAATCATTATGCATCTTTAGATGCGATTAAAAATGATGAAGCAGTAGTTTAATGGCATTCGATGGAGGCACGCGCCGTCGCTTAACGGCTCTCAGAGGTTCAAGGGCCCTCGAATCGATCCCAGTCCCGTAGCGCACTTCGGGTCAAATTAAGTTTAACTCCTGAAATACGCCACCCATTGGCTTACCGATCATTCCCATCGGCGCCGCCTGCTCTTCATTCGTTGATTATTTCAATTAAAGTATAGCCCTGAAAAATGTTGTCGGTCCGACTTGAGAAAATCACTCGGGCCAACTACTCGAAGCGAAAATAATTGCGACGAATTTAATTGGTATCGGTTGTCCCTCGTCCGCCCGCGAAACCCGACACCAAAAATCGTTGTTTAGAATTCCGCCAGTCCCAGTAGAACAATAGTGGGACTTTATTATGGTCTCATCCGCTCAATTAACCATTTCCATGGACGGCGGGAAAAAAAATTCGGCGGCTAAATTCTGTGCGACGGGATGTGAAACGGCTCGTGTTCAGGCCAAGAGCCCGTGCAAGAAGAAGAAGAAAAAAGCCGAGCGAAATCCTCTCTCCGACGCGAGAGAGAAGCCGAGATCAAAAGATCATGTATCACGTTTCAAAGATTCCCATTTCTGAGCTCTTTCTTCCTTCATTTAGAGCTCGCAAGTGCGTATATGCTAATACACGCAAATCCGCTAACTAATTTGCATTTGATGCAATGAAACGATGCAACCATTCTTTTTCCTTGCGATTCCGATATGGCCTTTTTCTTTCCTCAGAGATATATCTTGAGATATAAGATTTCCTGTGACGAATCAGATTGGTTAAGCCGTACTGTGATTCGCAGACTGAAAGACACTTATGTGCCTCAATATATGTTACATATGTCACATATGACTGTATATATGATGTATCATACAAAATCATACAAATTCAAAATATATACATTGATAAAATGATATTGTATATTAAAAAAAGTATAATCAATATTTTGTTTGAGTTTATAATTATAAATGTAATTTTATATAAATTTATGGAAAGATAGATTTGAGTATAACGTAGGATGTGGTATCAATATGTAGATAATGAGGTTAAGCGTAACGATGACATTCGGGATGGAAAGTTGAAACATTTAAATTCGATTTGACGAAACTGGCAGATCGTCTTTAGATAGAACCAGTCGGCTGTTATGATCTAGTTGGCATCAAAAGACGACGTCGAATGCCCCAGGGCATGCATGCGAGAAAAATACACCCCTAACCGAAGCGCCTTGATTGGCTTATATTGTCGTTGCTTGCTTAAATGTTTCATGCACCAGTAACCGGACAGGGAGATATCATTGCGTCTCTTGATAGGGGTAACATATTCAGCCCGGAGCGACGATGTGCTAGTAGGTTTATTTCATGCTATATGCACTTCATTTGTTTCTTATTCTATTTGAATTTATCTCGTATCATGCGCGCATTCAAACGCTCGTAATTGCGTTTAATGCGTTGTCCCGATTCGAATTGTCGCGGCTCACGTGATCCTTTTCGTTCTCCAATTTTGACTTGTCGATAATTTGTACATTGTCATTCAAGTCGAGTACGACCGTTCATGCGAAAACTCTCCGAGGGGGTTAATGTTTCTTCGTTTGTATACGCGACACCCAAAATTCAGCATCATTCGATATCGGGCTCTAGTTTCAGTGTAATAAGCGCTTATAAAATATAGGCTCACAATGGCGGACGAGTCGGCTCGTGTGTTTAGTACCACACAGGAACACGTTGATACCATCTTGCTCCAAGATCCAAATCAGGTTCGCTCAGTGTTACATTACATAGTGCGCTATATACTTTTATCCTTTGATATACCGGGTGCTCTTCTCTAAGGTTTCAACGGATACTCTAACTACTATCATTTTGTCACGACATTTTTTAGTTTATAGAAAAACTATTTTTCATCAAAATTTCATTTTCATGACAAAATGATTTTGTACTGAGTAAAATATATCCTATTGTAACAAATAAAATGAGTACAATATTCATTGTAATTTTTACAATCTAAATCGTAATCATAATTTTTTTTAATATAAAATCATTTTGATTCAAAATGTTTTTATTTTTTTCTAAATTTTTCTAACATTATTTTATCATCATTTCAATAATTTAATTACTATAAAAAAATTTGATACATTTGTTTTCAATTAAATTTAACTCAACTTGTAGGTATAACATAACAAAATAAACAATGAAAACAAAAAGGATACATCAAAGGAAAAAAGGAAAAGCGAAACATTGAGACGTAAACAATTTTGCATAAATGATTGCAACATTTATCACGTGGATAAAGGTAACAAAAAATGTATCACACGATAGTCAGCGGCGATTTTATAAACGATTGCGCATGCAATCCGCAGTACACACAGAGGCCTGATGTTTTAAATGGCTGCGTCGCAAAATTTACTACGTCTGATTAAGCAATTAAGCCGCGCCGAGCGCTTTACGATGTTTTTGCCGATCCGCAGAAGCCACTGCGATGCTCGTTATTACACACCCCACTCGTCGTCAGATTGGATGCACGTCGGAGGGATCAGTGGCTCCTTGCGCGACAAATTATCGTGTCCTATTTCCAGAGGATTCTTTTTCTCTTTCCCGCGTACGTGTCCCCCTTGGCGGAAGGAGGGAGGGGGGCGGAGGGAGAGAGATATTATGTCAGAAATCTCGTCACGCTCTTTCTCGCTAATTGTCCGTCAGATCAAAAATTTCTCATCGTTGGACTAACGATCGCTCGGCGAAAGAATGAGGAGGCACGTTAATTAACGCCGCTAATAACGCGGATCCTTTTTCAGCTTCTGGCCTTTTTGCCGTGACCAACTTTTCACGAATCACAATATCACTTGGGGCGACAGTTTACATGGGCTTGGGACAGCCCAGGAATGCGACCGTACAAATCATTCGCTTCTTACAAATCGCTCCAGTGCGTTTTATTGCCAACCGATAATAAAACGAGTCAGAATCATATATACTCGTTGCAATTAATCCGATAATGACAACTTTATTCAAAGTGTTACAGATACACTTATAATAATCATGACTTAATTATCCACACTCAATTGTTGATTAATTATTAACCGTGTCAATTATTCTAACATCGATCCTTGATCTTTTTTTTTTGTTTTAATACATTCATCAAACACTTTTGTTTATTTTCAATTATCATTTTCAGTTTCTATTACAATATATATTATTATTTAATATTATTTTGTTAAATTTTTAAAAAACTCTATGATTTATTGATTTTGAAATTTTATATGTAGGGATGAAGGAAGGAATGTAATTTTTAGTTTTTATAACACGGTTTATATACGGTTTATATTACAATACAGATTGTTATATATTTTTTTGTTAAATTTTTTGAAAATTCGGAATTCTTGATTTTAAAATTTGATATGATTATTAGAGATAATGGAAGGAATTCTAAATTTTAGTTTCTACAGCAGTGAAGTTTATATCACTATATTCATATGTTGCAAAATATATTATTTCAACTTTTTTTGTTATAATTTTAAAAAAACTTGAAGGTTTTAAAATCTAACTGATATAATTGATGATGAAAGTAGACGGAGGAAATGTTTGTTGGAATAATTCATCGAAGTAACTAATACATTAATTTAAAAATGATGAAAGGTTTCTCAGTGGGGTGAAAGTTCGATTAGACATCGTACAATGTCCAGCGTCTCAAAACATAATGAAACCCATACAAGGGGCTTAAAGTTGTCGGAGAGTCTGAACCTTTTAAGAGGAGAAAGTCGTCATCGCTGTCAACGCGAGGTCTTTCGCGACAGACAACGAGACTTGGCTCGATCTAATATCTGGCCGGACCGGGGCGCTCCGCCGGGAGAGCGCAAGTTGAAAGGAGGGACATCGAGATTCAAGTATTTCTCAAGACCTGTTAAATTTGGAACGGTCCTTTTGCAAAGGTCAATGCATTGTTGAAGAGGCTATTCTTGACGCGAAATTGCCTGAAATTGGTTTACACGGACCGAGGCATGTCGGATATTGACTGCAATCTCCCAGAGACGTCGAGTCGTTTAAATTTTCACCGACCCTGCACTTACTTTTTTCTTCTTCTTCTCTCCTATGCATTTTTTTTCTTTTCATTGCTTTTCTATCACGAAAATAAACGAGCGGTTCACGATCATAGGCCGAAATCATTTCATTCCTTTCGAGCAAAACGAATCTGTCATAACGGACGAAAAATTGTTTCGGGGAGGCGATATCTTAATCTTTTTTACCGCTCCTGTGAATCTTGTGTCCCGCCGAATCGAGTTATCGCGTCAAGAAAAATTAATAAAATGAATCAACAGCAGACGTGGGGTGCGCTACAATTGCAAATTAGTTCGGCAAGGAGCTTTTCTTTTTTTCTTTTTTGCTTCTCCCTCGCTTCGTTAACTCTTATTTCCGATTGCTGTAAGACGCGCGAGTTTCTTTTCTTTTCGGAATTATATTTTGTTTAACTGATTTCATGTGCAAAATTGTGTCTCTATCGGTTATCAAACTCGAGTTGTGATACTGGCAACGATCTTGTGCAACGCGTGTCCAAAGTGAAATTAGTGTCTCCCTTGTCCCTCGGGGCTTTCGCAGATAGACCGAGCTGGGAGGGGATTTCCAAGTTGATACTCTGCGAGTCCCTTTTCAATGTTCCAAGTTCTTCGAGTGTCAAATCGAATGAAGTTTCTCGACGTTTGTGTAATAAGTCTGTTGTACGTCCTGCTTTGCGTTCAAATAATCGTGTGAATTTACAAAGAGATCAGCAAAACTACATGGGGAGCAAAGATCCAGCCGGAAAATTAGTATCCTACTAAAATTCACCATTTTATATCATACAAGTCCTAAAGAAAATCTACATTTTTTGAGGCAAACAAAGATTAATTCCGTTTCAAAAACTTGATAATTGTATGTCAAATTTCAAAATATATCAATTGAATTTTTTTAAATTCAACAATAGTGTTATTTGTTTTTTTAAGGCACTGAAATAATTTGACTAAATTAAAAAAAAAAAAGTTTATTTAGAATGAATTGAAAAAAAAAAACTAAATCACAAATGGTGTAATTTTACATATTTGTTCAAATATTGATTCGTAAGTTGAAAATTAGTTTTGCTGAGTAGAGATTAAATTGTTAATTGATCATCTTGTCAGGATGGAAATTCACTGGCTTTAATTTTCAATTAGAAAATGTTGCAAGTGATGGGCATATGAAATGTTTTTTGCCGTTTCATAAGTAAGGGAGCGTCACCTGTTTCTGTATCGATTATCTTTCTCGCAGGTGACCCGGGAATAAGATAACAAAGTAAAGAGTGTGCTTGGCGAACGGAGAAAGAGGAAGAGACGAAAAGTGGCGATATTGCCTCTTGGGGGCAATATAACACAAGCGCCAGAGAACTAATTATCTTTCATAATGGCCTTGTTCTTGTGAACGCCTTCTCTCTGATTCTCGCTGTGTTAATTTTCTCGTGACGAAAATACGTCGACAGTCGGAAATACGGGCTTTCCGTGGCCACAGTTATCAAAATCGATAGACGCATTCGTGTCAAAGCCCCGTGACAACGACAAGGCAAAATTGTAACGAGCTAAATTTTCCGTTTCAAACTTGTCTAAAAATGTCCGTTTCACTGAATTTCACTTGACCTGAAAATTCAATCGTTCTTTGTCAGCCTACCGGCAAATGTGAAATTTAGTAGAAAAATGAAAGTCATTAAATATATCAAAGTCACTAGAAATAAACAAAAAATTACTACAATTACAAAATGTATTTCAAACATGAAAGTTATTAGAAATATAAAAGTTACCAAAAATTTCAAAAGTGTTGCAAACATTAAAATGTTAAGGTTTTTGAAAAACTTACTATGGTTTCAAAATTTTTATATTTTAGGTGTTATGTGTGACTGCTTTGGTGTACCAGAAGAGGGTATCTGTTAAAATTCATTATACCGGATGGTTGACGCAAAATCTTTTGGATCATTTTCTCAAGCGATTATGTCACTGCGGTGACAATGTCGGTATCTGCGTCTTAAACTCATTGACATTTCACGCGTTGGGGGATACCTGATACAAGTAGGCGTGGCTCGATGGATCACGCGAGTAAGGCGTAAATTCATGCTCACAGTACGCGTCACGGTGTTGAGTTTTTGTCTTTAACACTATAATCAAGATCTTGAAAAATCAAGTATAGTATCATCCTCTGAAACAATAAGGTGAAGAAAGAAAGAAACGAAACAAAAATCGTCAAAAAATATGTCCTGAAATTCAACTTCAATGTGAAACTTTCGAATTTGCAAAAACTAAAAAGAAAACAACATTACATAAATTTGTTTAAAATTTTTATTTTTGTTAGAAAAGAAACTTGAACGTGCAAATTTAAAAATGATATTTTGATAAAAATTGATTTTTAGGTAGAAAGGGAAAATGAATTTCACATCTTCATAATAGAGCAGGGATGTTTTGGAGTTGCACATACAAGGCCTACACAAAGCATGATATATCCAGTTATCTCGTAGTTGCTTTCCGGTCTAACGCCGTGTGTCATTCTTGATTCTACGCGCCGTCATTCTCAAGCCCGGGAACTCTATTTGGAAAATGACGGAACACGGTGAAGGGTTTCGCTGTGGCGTTGCGTTGTCGCACGGTTCGCGCGGAATGTCACCGTGAAATTCCTGCCGTCAACGTTCCCTTCAAAACACTCTAAGCAGTTTATACAACGACGTTCCATCGAGTCAGCTTAACAAAGACATCATCATTTTCGTGATAGCTGCAACTTCAAAAGTCATTCGTTTGCAATAGTTAACCACCACGTTCCATCGTGACGCAGCATCTTCCATCGCCACTCACTATCATCAATTACCGAATTTGATTTGCTAACTTTTCTTATAAACGGAAGAACAAACCAAACTTGTTACTTTTTTGCACGGTAACTTTTGTATTGCGCAAATTAATCTTTTTCACGTATTTTTGTTTTAAATTTTCAAATAAAAGTTTATTCAAAGTTTTTCAAACATGTTATTCCAAAATTTTTTTTTAATGTTAAGTTTCTGGGTTTAAATTATTTTCAATTTTTTTTCAAATATTCCGAATATGTTATAATTTGTTTTTAAATAATAATCTCATTAGTAATATTTTTTTAAATTCAAATTTTGTCAATCATTTCTACAAATTTGTTCCAAACTTTCTTTCAAACATATTTCAACTCATTTCCAAATAGATTTTTCAACATTTTGTTTTTCAAATTTGTTCAAACATCACATTTTTGGCAATCATTTTCAAAAATTACTTTCAAACTTGTTCAAAAATGCTGCAACACATTCCCAAAAAAAAAAAAAAAAAAATTTATTTCGAAGGTTGTATTATAAATTCTTTAATTTTCAAAGTTTTGTATTTCGTTTGCAAAGTTACACCCAAGTTTTTCTTGAATTTCCAAAGTATTTTCTCCAACTGAATTTAATTGCAAATTATAAAATCATCTGTTAAGCATGAATGTTGCAACGCGTTTAATAAGAAGATTGCATATCATTAAGTCAATAAAAAGATTGTGTTGTAAATCGTCGCGACCGATGAAAAGGAATGAAAAAAAAGAAGAAAAAAAAAGATACAAGCGGGGGATTGTTCGTGATTATTCGTACGCGTTTTATTGTGAGGGAATTTGCGTGCACGCTGGATCACCTCTGTGGAGACGCGACGAGCTCACGTACTGCGTGGGTCGGTCGCGCACAACAGGGCTCGTTTTATTAATTGAACTTTAATGTTAATCGGCATTAGACGTTGAGGAGGTGTTCTGTTCAAGCACCGCGCAGTTGGCGAGCGCAATTGACGCACAGCACAAATCAACGATAATCGTAAATTGGATTATAATTTGCACGAGATAAGTCATGCTCGTCACCTCGGCTGCGCAAAATAAGGCGCGCAGTGTGGGACACTCTGGCGCGGACGTTAACGGACGCGCGCGCCGACGGGTCATCGTCAGATGGAACGCCACTCGCCCCGTCACTTATTCAGTAATTGAATGCGAGGAAGCTAAGAGTCATCGTTTAAATTATCATACCAGCGTTCCGCCACGTTGCACTTATTGTTTATCGGCCGCCAGAAGAACGTATTCCTCCCCTTCAATTCACGCCCCCCCCCCTTCCTCGGGCCGGACCGCATTGCCACCTGCCGCAAAAGTCATCATCGCGTTTCTCATCGGCGTCGCCTCTTGGCTTTTTCACGAAGAGGCGCGCATCTCGTTTGTCAGCGGCGTTTCGATTGTTTTTCTCGGGGGCCCCTTGACAATCCGCCCTTTTTTGCGCTAAATACTCTTTCGGTTCTCTTGATTACACGCGACCGACAAAAACTATCGGATCATGAGAATATTCTGCCCTAATTTACCGTGGTATGTAAATCATGCCGGAATTGAGGCGTCATAATTAAAAGCAGAGGTTTTTCTCTCTTTTTCATTTGTTTTCTTTTTCTTTTTTCGTCCCGCGCACTTTTGACTTTTGAAAGCCAAGTGGGAGGAAAAAAATAATTGGCAAGACAAAAATGCGTATCATGACTGAACCATGAACATAAACGTCCGAAGAATCTTGATAAATAACCCGGTTTCATTGCAATTGCTGTTGGCACGTCGAATATTTTAATGCAGGATGATGAATTCTTAATTGAACTCCAAGTGCTATAAAATATGTTCAATTAAGTGTCCGGGAGAGACTCTCGATGCACTGTTTCGCTGACATAAAATATAAATGGAACATCATCGTGAATATCTGAGTGCGCGAAATTTGAATAATGTCTTATGATAAAAACAATTTTGCCATTAGTTTTTTTCTCTTTCCTCTTTTTNTTTTTTTTTATTTTTGTTTCTCTTTTTTTAGACAGTGTTCATCGAGATGGGTTGTACAAACGGATTGGCAAAGTGTGCGTACCAGGTATATATATCTGGTTAATAAATTGCTCAAAACGTGACTCCGATATTTTTGACAAGTTAATCACGAGAAGAGAAGAGAGAGATGACAAATCAAGATGAACCGGAGGGAGGAAGAAAAAGAACAGCGATGAGATTAAGAAACTAGTTCCATCCGAGAGTGAGGCTCTGCTGACGAATACATTTGTGCGCGCGCTTTTTGCCACACTTGCCGATTAATTTTCGATGCCGCGAGAGCGTTACGATTGTGCGTTGCACAATCGGCCATGTTTTCTCGCTGACTTTACAAATATTCCCAACGCGGAATCACAAGATCGGCTCAACGGCGAATGGAAAAGTACAAAGCGTGCACGACGTGTGTGTGAACAAACAAAAGTTGCACAGTTGTTTCCGGTTGGCAATTTTTCAGCGTTATACAACGCTATCTTGGCAGATTGAAATTGCACGCGCATAAATAAAAGAATACATTGAACTTTAAACAGTTTTTACAAAATGTAACAATATTTCAATCTCTTTCAAAAGGTTTCGAATTTTTTCATTACTAATATAATGTAACAAATGTAAATCCGATTGTAACATTTCATATACTGAAATACATTTTTATATAAAATCAACATTCTATTTATATTTTTTATTTTATTATTTTTAATTTTCAACATTAACTTATACATTTCGTTTTGTTCATGCTACCGTTTGAAATTTACCATTTGTTTTTGTTTGTTTTTTTTCTGCACTTTTACTTTTATTACTTTTACGGTTTTAATTTTCATTATTTATGTAAAAAAATGTGAACACTAAAAAGAAGTTTGTTAGAGCGAATATTTGTTATTGATGGTGATTAATTTTTCGTCGTTTGTATAAATTGATTGTAGAAATATCACGCGTAAGCAAACAAACAAAGCCAAGCGGTGTTTGGGGAAAAAACAAACGAGCGCGAAAGCGTTAAATTGATTATTCACGAGTTGATAGCAGTGCAGAAATCCATAAGGATTACTTGTAGTAAGAAGGCTTTCGCAGAGGAGTGTGTATCTTGTCACACATGTACGGATTCAGGGGATTGGTCCGTATGATAATCCCGTCGATAAAAGAGCGTGTTATACACAGCAGCGCAGTAGTTGCAAAGCTGTTTTTACAACGGGGGCGCTAACGCCCGCCTGTCACTTGTTTCGTGTTTGCCTTCTCGTTTGATCTTTAAGCGAGCTTCATTGGACTTTTATTTGCAGCCATCGCGTGCACAAATACGCGTGTATCGACATCCTGCAGACTCAATTTGCAAAATCCGTTTTCCTGTCGGAAGTGCTTTATTCGGCCTCCTTCATCATTCGCGCTTTACAGCTTTAACAATAATTGTTCCGCTCGGAGATTTCCAACCTTTTTCCTCCAACGCATTTTTTCCCTTTCATCTTATTCAATTGTTTTCAATCTCGCCGGGGTGTTCCACGCGATTGCAAAATATTTTTCCCTCCGCCAAATTTGTATAACACACGTCTGACGTGTAAACGTGAAAAATTCACGCGATCAGTAATGAGCCATCGGAACAAAAAGAGAGCCGGCACGTTGGTTGAACGTTGTTATTTGTTCTCTGATCTAAGATCATTTGTCTGGGCCTGTCGTAAGGCCATTGTTGGACCGTCAAAACAGGGCTGCACTAACGACGCTCATCCTCAACACTGTATCTTGTTCGGCAACACAAAGACACTTCATTGATTACCGACGAAAGTTAATCAACAGTTTTTATGTCAATCCATTATTTGTATCACATCTTCGGTCACGCATCCATACAATAATTGATTCCAATTTTTTTCTCGTCATTTCTGCGATAATGCTCCGACCATCAATCCAAAAAAAATTGCCTTTTCTTAAACGTTATTCTTCGGAATTAATTAACTGTCATTCAATATCGGTAGCTGTGAAGGAGAACAAAAACGGAAAGTAAAAAAAAATAAAAATAAATAATAAAAAAGGAAGAAAAAAGGTGGAAAAATTGGCCGTGATTATTAATTAGACAAATCCATCTGTCAACGTTGAATAGATTGGTAGTCGGATCGACAAGTTCTGGACGGAATGAGAGCTTAATGAATTGTGACTTTGAGAGTGTGCCTGGCAAAATGATTCGGCTGGCGCTATCAATTGCACCACCCACCATGACGCCTTGGGAGTAATTAGCATGGCAAGACAATTGAACGCCCCGGGTCATAACAACGTGAAAAACCCGTTGAATTTATCGTTATTTTATGCATGACACAATCAGGGGTACGAGCTCGGTGGCCGCGATAAAAGGCGAAACAAAACCGTTTGATTTAAAGCCTTTTAAAGAACTCGAGAGCCGAAAGGAGGCCGGCCGCCAAGTAGTCCAGCCGTAATAGCGCATTCTCGAATGTCACTCGCATGTGTTTACGTGATAATGAGATGCCCTCGCATAAGTCATGCGCGAAGGCGAACAGTTCGCGAATTTTTACAACGCGTAACCACAATCTCGGGTTGGCTTTGGCCGGAATCGGTTAACCTTTCCAATGTTAACCCATTTCTAGACGAACAATAGAGGATATCAACTTTTTCCCTACTTTTTTTTTGTCGATTAGTTTGTGTTTTATTATAGATTCAAATTAAACCAATTTTGCATTCAAGTTTTTCATTTTCATGCTAACAATTTTATTTGTTTATATAAATCAATGTCTTCTTTGTATAAACTATGATGTCAGTTCAAAAAAATTTTAAAATATGATTTTTTTTAAGTATAACTCCCATTTGACAACGCTATCACATCTTTACCATTTTGAAATTCCTACTTTTTGGTTTCGTGATTGTGGAAAGATTTAGCTTTCTTTCCTTGGAATTCTTGAAAATAATTTGCCCCTTCCCTCTCTAATATAAAATAAGAACAGTGCATTGTTGCCACATCTATATTCGGACGTGGTAAAACATGTCTGAAACAAGCTCGGAGAAAAAAATTCTACCAACATTTACTGAACTATACAGAACAAATTTACTGTAATATTTGCTGTAAAAGTTTCAATAATTTTTTGCAATTTTTATATTTGTCCCCCACATATTGTACAGTTGAGTAAATTTTCATTTATGAATTATTATAACATTTGACAGAATTTTTTTCTCAGTGTAGCGAAGGTGTGGTAACGCCATCAGATGAAAGTTATATCCCTCCATCGTTCACTCGGTGCAGATTGAAAAAAAATCGCCAGATTTCACACACAATTCGGCAAATTTGTACAATATCCAAAACTGCCAAATGTGGGTGATTTCAACTAAATGACTGGCAGTGGACATGTTTTTTCTTTCGGTTCGTACCGACAATCGCGGCATAATGATTTGAAAATATTGAAACATTTGCATAATGCACGGAGTTAACAAATGCAGCCAATTGGTCCGACAGAAAACATCAACTGAATGACTTTTCTATTAGAATCGAGTCGGCAGTGCGTGCGGGTGCAAACCCCATTGTATAATGGCGTACACATCAGTTGCTATACTTTTCATTCGAAATTCGGTGCGTTTTGCGTCGAACAAACACACGCGAGGATGTGTGTCTGCGCTGCGAATTCAGTGTACACCGCGTTTAACGGAGCAAATAGACGTCCCGCGCGGCAAAGGGTGCTGACTGAAAGGCAAACAGTTTAGCTGGAAACAATTGACTGCAGATTGGAGAGGGCTGGAGTGAGCGAGAGAGAATACACATCTGACGATCGATGCACGCATCACTGCCGCCAACGCCGGGTTACATCTGTCTAACGGCGGTTAAAATAGATTTTGAGCACTCGGGTCAGTCAGTGACCAAAAAAGCTATTCAATGTTAAAAATCACAACGTTAACCTTGTGACAAAGGAAACTCTCGGATTATGAATTAACAGTCTTCCTTAATCAGATGATGACAGAGCCGTAAATGTCACAGATTTGACAGACCAGACTAGACTAGACTGATCCCTGGATTAACTCTGCGTTACAAAAACATTGTCAACGATAGTAAAACAAATAAAATTCAAATCTACGTTTCGTTCATTGTGTCTAGGCCAATCTCTACAAATACCACCGAGTTGACAACGTCAGTGGCATTACGCGATTTTCTAACTTAAAAATGCCATTTTTTAAAATGGGAGAGGTTACTCACAAAAATTTAATTTACAGAATAAAATAAAAATTTGTTAAAATATAAAATGTAAATTCTCCCTACAAGTACCGCCAGGTTGACAGTGTCAATAACATAACGTGATCTTCTTGCTTAAAAAAATTTACTTCCCATGCAAAAACAAAATTAAAATTTATAAAACGATATTTTATCAAATGTAACATTTTATATCATTCTAAAAAAATTATATATACAAATGTACGTTTTATTCTGGTAATATAATACACAAAATTCATTTCAACTTATAAAAATATAAAATTTAAATGAGAGAACATGATATTTGAGGTTAGTTTTTAAAATGATTTGTATATATTTGGTCCAACTGATGTATTAATATTTTCTGAAAAATGTTTGGGAAGAGGAATTTGTTGCGTTTTTATCCAAGTGTACAAATGACTACAGGATGGAATGATGCACAAAACAAATAGCGAGGAACAAAGTTTTTATCGATTTTACAATATCCGCATGCAGCGGGTTGGGTGATTTCAATGTTCTCAAGGGATTCAGACGTCGGAGACAAGTGTCACTCGATTTGCCAGCAATTCTCGAGTATGTTTTGTGTTTTCTTTCGCACTCTCTATAGCTTTATCAACGTGACACAGTGTTTCCGTGCACCCTAGCGCTTTCACAGTTCTTTCATTGCTCGAGTCATTCGAGCACGATAACGAGTGCGAACGTGCAAAGAGCTCATCGGAAACATCAACTCTCTTTATCAACTATTGATCTTGCCACGTTATCTTATTGTTCCAGGTTTTGTCTTGAATATCCACGACGTCTTCGGACTTGGGGTTCAGGAATTTCATCCGACACAATTGCAACAATCTCTTCAACAATAAAAATCGTGATAATGAAGTTACAGGCCTCTTGTAAGTGAATACAAAAACCAGTGCGAATCTAAATTGCAAATCAATTTTGAAAAATGCCGTCGTTCCCAACGGTGCTTTGATTTTGCACGTCAAATGGTTTGTTTGTCATTGCACATTATTGCTGAGATATAATTGATGATGCAAAAATCTCCAGCCTGCGATTTTCTACAAATGAAATATCAATTTACTTTTGCAGTTGGTTTTTGCAGCGTCACCTAGCGGATCAAAAGACAAGCTGGAACGGAACTTTGCTCTGCGTGGCGTTAACTCTCGTTAAAGCCCCAGGCTTTACTTTACAGTCATGCCCAGCACCTAGTCGACTCATTCGACTTTTGAATAAATAATCGTAAATAATATTGTATTACATGCATGTCATATATTCACTTGCAAACTGTACGGTCACTTTTAACATACCTAACCTGTAACCTAACCTAACCTTGTTCCAGATCATGCAAAAAGAAATACCCAACTACGCAGTTCTATTTACCTCGCATCCGAAACATCCTCCGAATTATTAAGACGTGATAATTTACACGGTTTATCCTCCGAGTCGGAATCGCTAAGATTTGGCTTCTTCGAAAATACGACCTGCGTATGTTCTGTCAATTCTCCATCGCTAAAAAAAACAAAACCAAAAAACAAAAAATTATTAAAAAAAGATAATAATTCAAAGTCAAATCTTAATTAAAATAAACTGAAAATACAAATATTCAATCATGTAATAATGTTCATTAGAAATATATAATTAATGATTGAAAAAACTTAAAAATACTTTTAAAAAATAAATAATAATTTAAAATCCATAAAATATAAATTGATTACTAAAATTGATATAAATGTTGAAATTCAAATTAAAATATGAAATCATAAAATGTGTTTCAACATAGTTAATGATATTAATTGTGTTGAGATTGAGAGAACAAACAGATTCATTGCAAATTTTTTGATCCAAAGATAAAGTGACGGAATGAAAAAGATGAAAAAAAAAAAAATTAAAGAACGCCACCGCACATTTTTCACAATGGCAGCGTTTTTTGTGATGTGATCAGACAACAATATCGGCACGAATAAGTCTCAAGAGCGAAATAAAGACGATATTTCAATACGGATTTTCAATTTGAAAACAATTAATCACCAGTCCTCTTTGTCTGATAACAGCTTAATTATAAAACAATCACGTGCGTCGGTATATACGCCGACGGAAGAACAAGCCGGGACTATATGCTAAATCATGGTCTGGTCATTAGCTGTCCGTCCCGTAATATGTTTTACCTTGCCACGATTGACGCTCAGGTTGTTTCGTGAAGGATTAGAACACGATATACCAAATATCCCGCATCAGTAAAGTGATCTACATCGTATCTAGTTTCGCTTTTGATGCGAAAGACGTTAGAAGCGGAAATCTAAGAAAACCTATCAGACGGTCACTAAGTTATGGACGATCACGATGATCGGGATAAACGATTGCGCACATTCAAATGGAAACTCAAATAGATCATTTCAGAGATATGCCATAAAAAAGGCCCAGTGTCGGGGGATTGGCATGAACGAAGAAAAAAACCTATCATGATCGGTAAAAAAAATTTGAATTTAAATGTATTGTAATTGAACCGCATTGATTTCCTACGTGGAAAACGTTTTTAAGGTCAGCAGGTATAGTTCTGAGAAACAGAGATGATGAAAAAAAAAAAAAGGAAGAAAGAAATACGTTATTATGAATGGGGAAAAAAATCCGGACGTATATCAAGTCCAAAGCAACTGGACGTCAAAACAAGATTACTGTTTAATCACTCAAGGACTGGCTGGTGTTTGTCAAAGAACGCCACAGAACGTTTCCTCGCGCACTTATTGTTGGGACACGAAATTTAATTTTTCGATTTACGACGCTCTCCGGCCATTGTGAACCGTCGTTTAATCGTGACGACGTGGAGGCGCATTTTCTCACGTCTCCCTGCTTTATTTATCAATTTCCCATCCCGATCGAGCGATCCTAATGCCAATTCAACAAAAACCAAAACGAAAAGAAAAAAAGTTAATAGAGACGGTTAATCGTAATTTTTTTCCACCAGTCAGTTGATTATCTTGGCAGCTGTCACTTGTTTTCGTAATTGATCTCTTTGTTTCCACCGTTTCAGGGCTATTTGAGTTCACGCCATCTCGACGGGGGTTCCCGGCCGACTATTTTTGCGGCCAAATATTACGCCGAAAACGACCACAAGTCGTCTGACCACCGGGCGCGTCGTTTCCCCCCGTGTTTTCATCGCTACTCAAACCGAATAAGGATTTGTGAAAATGGAGGAAAAATATTATCTCGGCAAAAAGGAAAGAAAGAAAAAGAAGAACAGAGTGCTCCAATTAGAGCTTGGAATTTGGTCTCCGTCTCGAAACACAGGCCCCCGATCGACGCACCAGGTAAACCGAGCCATTAATTTAGTTCATTTATTCGCACGGACAAAGCGGGGTATCGTTTACTCATTCGAGTGCTCTTTTTCAACACCTCTTGGCCTCCGCCCGTATGACGCTCTTTTGTCCTCGACAACTTTTTGATGCACGCGTTCCTATGCTCCACAACTCGAATAATCAAAACCTGTCAAACAAAATCGAAATATCGTCACGATCTTGGTCGCTCACCAAAACCGATCGCAAAATGTCAATAATTTTTTTCGCGTGATACTTCGCCATGACACTAAATGGGATTCGATTTCAAAGCGATCCGTGACTGGGTGCAATAAAAAACTGAGAACCTCGTCCATTAAAGGAAACAATTACATGGGAGGAACTGAGGAGATAAATTTGAATGATATTTTGACAAAAAAAAAAAAGATGTTTCCTTCGGGACGTCAAAATAGTTTTGATAGTGAGGTTGGGTTCTTTTTTTTAGGAATGTGGAGACGGCTAAATACGAGAGCCCAGTTGGGTATCTTCATTCATGCTCGAAAGATTCCTTCTGTTTACGAATTGCTAAAGATCTAACCGCTAACCTTCTCGTGGTCAGATTGTCAGACGTTTAATTAAGCGTGAAACGAGCGTGGGGTAGCCGGACACCATAGACGAGACCGCATGGTAGGACATTCGATACACCCCCACGTATGGACGAAGCTCCCTTTTATACACGCGAGGTAGTCTTTAGAAAAGCGTATAGACACTCGGGGTACCTGGCTCACTGTTAACCGGTAACCCGACACCACGATCCGTATATACCATGCAACTTTATATCACAGGTGGCTTGGCATCAAGGACCTTCTTTGACTGTCGAAGAAATCGAGTGCACATCGCCGATTTCTTCCACCCAAAAACCGATACTACCGACAACTTATGAAATCCATAATATCCGACTTGTCGTCTAACCGTCCTCTCCTCCTTTATCTTAGACTCTTATTACTTTCAAGATTCTTATCTCCAAATAACGTCTTAAATTTTCAGTCTTTTCATTTTTGATTTAAAAATTAAAAAAATTTTTTAAATTAAAAATTCACATTTCAATCCATCTAAAAAATGTACAATGAAAAAAATTATAGTAACAAGTATAATCTACGTCGTCAAAAAAAAAACAATTCAGATTGTAACGAGTAATTACATTGTAATCACTACAATTTGTTTCAGTATAAAAGTTCAGTACACTTTTTTGATCTTTTAATCAAAAGATCAGTTTTGAATTTGTTATTTATAACAATTTGGAAACTTTGACACAAAAGGAATAATTAAGCCCCGATCGCTATACAACACTTTATCTTGGATCAAATCAGATAACTGTGTGCTCGCGAAAAAAGTATCACACTTTTTTCGTTTTCTGTCTTTTTTCGTTTATTTTTTACTCTGCAATTCGTTTCTCTTTGTATCGCGAATTTCAGAATCATTAGAATCTTCATCGCGCGATCCCGACGCACAATGCAATCTATCACGAGGAGCTCGTGCGAGCAGGTGTCATGGTTTTCTGACGCTAATGATTCCCCGCACCCAACGTGAAATTAATCATTGCCTTTGTCTTTGTGTTGTGCCCTGTGGTCGTAGTCAGACGGATTCGCTTCGCAGCTCTTTTGCAAATCGCACGTGCAGTGCATGCGCACTCCATAATGATTTATATCATCGCATGCATCGCAACAAAATGTACACTCGTAACAAATTGATAACAATTTTTTTCGTCCACGTAAATGTTTAATTTTTGGTGAACAACTATTGGATCCCATCTCAATACGAAATTTGTCAGATATTTTTTAACGGTGAATATTTTTGATTAATAGTTATTAATAATTGTGTGTTTTTTGTTTTTGTAGGTTCGTAAACGACATGTACCGCAGTAGCTGATTTTTATGACTCGTCTGAACAGTTACGAATGACATGAGACCAGTCGATTTACTGAACATTTGTCAATTTTACAACCCAGCAAGGAACTTATTTCGAGGCGGAAGTACAACGACATTGCAATGAGATTTTCTCCGCGCATCATCGCGGGTAACTTTTATTCAATTGAATCGTTGACGTTTGTGCTGTTGTCACTCTTCCATCATAGTTTCCCATTCGAGGTCATTAGAATAACGGGGAAACGACCAAATGACACTTGTTCGTGACTCGCCACAAAACTTAATCGCGCTGGTATTTATTTATTTACAGTCAAGCGAACTCGTTAGTTTTCTGAGCCTTTTCACGAAATAAAAAAACAAAAGAAGAGAGAGAGAGAGAAAGGAACGAGAAAACAAAACGAAAACAACAACGTTGAACTGGTTTTTTTTTGTTTTATTCGAAAGCCATTTGATACTGGATGAAGTTTATCAAAATGTAATAGCTTATGTGAGGGGGTGCAGTTGAGAGCAAGAACAAAGCTTCCATCGAGGCAGCGAAAAGGTTTTTAGGGGCGGTTTTGCGTTTCATCCACCAAGCGAATCCCACTCGAATCACTCTCGACGTCACCTAACTGCGGTTTTATAACGAAGACCCGCACGTTGACGCGGATGATGATCCCCGAAACGAAATTCTTCACGTCGAGTACCGTAACGTTTGGGATCTCGCGGTGCCTGAAATTTTGACGTTTTGGATGATCAATTATGATGATCCATTGACACCGACTGAGATAAGTGAAATGTTCAAACAAACAGACAAGCCGTAACGTCGTGCTCGAGATCGGAGATCAAATGCAACCCGACTGAGATTAGCTAAAAGCAACACTAAATAGGGTATCGCTGTTTAATCACAAGTCAGCAAACGTAAATCTAAGGAAACCCATCCTGCTGAAATAATCCATCAAAACCTGAAAGTGCAGAAGTCTACGAAAAGATCACCCACGTTGGAACTACTCTGGTTATTCAATTTCAATGCAAAAATCTTTTTTAAATACTTTCTCTTTTCAGAGAAAATTCAACAAATATTTTTCATACAGTTTGGGATAAAATTACAGTAACTTGAAATTTTTGCAAAATTACACAAGGTTGAATTTGATTTTACATTACATTTTCAAGTTTTACAATTAAAAAAATTTTTTTTTCATGATGAATATTTAAAATTTTTACACTGGATTTTTAGTTTGTTGAAAAGATGATACAACATTTTACCAAGCTTAATTTAATTTTATAAGGTAAATGTATACCTAATTCGGTTATAGTTTACCTATTTGTGGTAAGTTTGTTTTAAAATTAATTTTTATTTCAGCCACAGAATTATTGAATCAACCGAAATGCGTCAAGATCCAGTCTCCGATTTCAAGGTAAATTTAAATTATATTTTAAACAAACATAATATTAATAGGTGCAAATATAATCGAATTAGTACGTTTACCTTATTTAGTTTTGTATATAATGACCGAAACATTATATTTTTATGCAAAATGTTACCAATTTTTATGTAATTTTACACTCTTTTATACTGAATTTGTTTAATGTTAGAAAGATTTATAGAACCTTATCATGATCAATTGACTTTTATACTCAGTTTTGTAAAATTACAATGCACTCAAAATATTTGTAATTTTACATTTGTAGAATTGTACAAACAGAGAATTTTTGTGTTGAATTTGAGAAAAAATTGAAATGTATTTATTTTATAGGGTCATCAAAGATAACGGCGGAGGTTGATGATCGGACAGGAAAACTTGGGAAAGAAAAACAAGAGATGGCAAACTGTAATCCAGTCAACGTTGATCACTAATTCGATCCCATTGAAATGGAAACAGGTACGGAGAGAGCAAACGTCAATAGACTCTCGTCGCACATATTGCGCATTTGAAATTGTGTTTTTCGGCTTCATGAATTTATGTCTACGCCGGTGTCTGGGTCCGTGTGTGTGCAATGCGTGTGCGCGAACAAAGGCGCGAGTGTCGGTGTGCGCGCGGAGCTCAAGAAGAGATTGCTCCGGGGCTTTCGGGGCTGAGCATATTGAATAACTCGTTCGCTGGACCGCGAAAATATACCGCGACGCTGCCTCCTGACTTCAGCAATACTCGGATCGACGTTTCTGAAAAGACCGCCGAGTTCCTCGGGGCGGGTCTCTCTCTCCGTGCCTATGTCTACATAATCCATCCACCTCTGCCGACGCCGCAGACAGAATATATCACGGCGCAAAATGAGGGAGACCATTTTCATCGCACAAATGCGAATCTCGCCTGCGATATATATTCGGACACGTAATTTCAGCCCGCTTAGAATATTCTATATTTGTAACTCCACGTTTCGGATACTGTATCATTTTACCCTGTTTATTACCGGGCCATAAATCCTGATTTATCAATTTCAATTCAGTTTCCCAATTCCAACCCAAATTCAATCACAAAAATTATTCAGTCGTTCATTTTCTTTAAATATTTTCCTAACTAACGATCAATTCATTTTTCATTTTACAGTTTCATTTTATGGTTTCTTTTTTTTTTTTTTTTTTTTTTTTTTGTCCGATCAGTGCTTTTTTACAGACGGAATGAAAATTAAAAGTTGGACAAATAATGAGAAATGAAATGTGTTATGTACAAGTAAGTTGGATTGTTTTGAAAACAGAGGTCATTTGAAATTTGTCCGAGGACCAAGAAGATATGAAAGAAATATTATTACCGATCACACCTATTCACAAAAACATTCTCTTTATGAAAGGTGTCGTTTGACTAATAAATTTACAATGGCGGGTCAATAGCATCTGTTTCCGTAAGGTCATAAATCAATACCAAAGAGAGATTTCAAGAAACCTAATGTTTTCCAAACTTCGACACTTTGAAAATGAACAAGACATTATGACGATTCGCTATACCTGCATATCGCTTTCTTCCTAAATATACACCAATAAACATAAAATTTTCACGTCCGACCTCCACCAAAATCTTCTGGTATTTATTTAATATTTAAACAAAAAACGGTGACCATTTAAAACCGTTTTTACTATAGAGCAAAAAATGTTCAAAGAAGTTCAAAAATGGAGTGAAATTTAAAATGAAGCAAAACTAAACAAACTGACAGAAAAAAAATAACGAACAAGAAGTAATACAAGGTTAAAATTGTTTTACAAATTAAACAACAAAAAATGCAAAACAAAAGGTTTAAAAAAATGAGATGAAATTGAAACAAAAGAAAACCCGAAATGAATAATGTTAACAAACAATTGTGTTCCATTTATGATATTTGAAAGATCCGAATTATCCTCGGCCTGATATTGCATGTAAAACATACAAATATAAATTGACCCTGGGCGACGTTGGTGATTTGCGAAATGACATTATGTTACAATTGTCGTGAAAGGCGACTGGGAGGTTTGCGGAATACGATTTGAAAGACATAATTTGAAAATCGTCCGTCCGACGGCAGCCGACCCTCCGTCGGATGTCGAAATAAAATTACGAGACCCTACGCGTTTCGGCACGGGGGATGGCAGGGCCACAAAGGCTCGCTCGCCGAAGACAACATAACAATTTGTATGAAGGCACCTAAAC
This sequence comes from Trissolcus basalis, assembly GCA_025266255.1. Classification (NCBI taxonomy): domain Eukaryota; kingdom Metazoa; phylum Arthropoda; class Insecta; order Hymenoptera; family Scelionidae; genus Trissolcus; species Trissolcus basalis. Next base: position 48,470 of record JAAMPD010000060.1, read on the forward strand.
CACTAATCGTGTAGCGATTAAGTTTCATTAAACGTTACTCAATAAACAAATCTTTGACGCTCGAGCCATCTTCTGTGTCGTCGGATTCGTTATGTCGAGTACAGTAGACGCTAACGATACAATATTATTTATAGTCATAACTTATTTTCTTTTTTCGGTGATTAATTGACGCGACCATTAATATATATATTTATAATACATTTGATGGGCCCAACTCAAGAGCCAATGGTTAATATTTGGAAGGTACATTAGTCGAAACTATTGTATTTTACTAAAATATAATAATTATGAAAGCACTAAAACAATTAATTGAGTCGTAATTGAAAGTACAATAACTGTTTAATGAAAAAATAATAAAGCGATGAAACAAATCACCCGAGTGTGATAAAGTGTAATTGAATGTAGTCTGAGTTTTGTGGTCGGTTTAAAGGTCCCGGTGGCACATCAGTTGAAGATGTGGGAACATTTTAAGATGAACTTTAAAACTGAAAGCAGAAAAGATCTGAAGGAAGGTCTACTGGAGTTAGAAAATTAATAGATAATACTACTGTTGTTATCTACGGTGCAGAGTTGTTGCAAAATTGCAACCAGGTTCTAATTTTTAGTTTACAGTAATTTCAAGCAAAATCTGATAGTTGAGCTAGCAAATATTACTACTACAGCAAAAGATAATGTTTTAGAAAAGTCGTTTTGTTGTCACTTTTAAACATTTTAAACTTGTTTTTCATTTCTCTCTAGAGTAGAAAATATTTTTAAAAGTTTAAAAAGTAACAAGACCATGTTGTTATTTTTCTAAAACAATATTTTGTTATAGAGCAATTTTGTTGTTTAACAGTGCTATTAAAACTTGCAATATTTGTTTTTTTTTCAAAAATTCGTAAATAAAAATCTATACAAAATCTACAATCACTGGCTGGAAAAACGAGAGAGATTATTCAAAATTTGTATTACAAAATAAAATTAAACAATGTTTGACAATTATTGAAAAAAGTTGAAATGAAAAAATTAAAAATCGAACAAAAATGTTTGAACTGTCAAATATGGTTTAAATTAATTTTGGCTGGTGATTTTTCGTCTAGACTTGATATCTACATAATTAAATGACGAAAGAAACCAAGAGAATATATAGCTAATCACCTATTTTTTGCAGCAGCAGCTCTGTCCCTCTGCCTCCTGTTTTTGAACCAGTTGCCGACCTGCGTAGGGGTGAGTCCAGTGGCGCTCGCAAGTTCTCTTTTCTTGCCGGGATTGGGATACGGGTCCTGGAGGTACCACTCCCTGAGTAGCGACCTCGTCCTCTCCTTGAAACAGTGGGTCTTCTGTTCGCCGTCCCAGATCGTCCTCGGCAGGGGGAATTTCTTCCTGACGCGATACTTATCAACCGGTCCGAGCGGTCGACCTCGTAGTTTCTCGGCTTCCTGGTAGTGCGCCTCGAGCCACATCGCCTGGAGTTTGCCATGCGAGTCCTTGGTGAACTTGTGTCTCTCCAAGATGGCGTAGAGTTCGCGGTACTGGCCCGAGTGGAAGGCGACGATGGCCCGGGCCCTGAGCACGGCCTCGTTTTTTGTTGAGCTCCTGGATGTTGGGGTGGGCGACGGGCAGGCTCCAGAGGAACCTCGCGAGCCGCTCGATGTCGCCGCTCTCCTCGAGGGTCTCGCAGACCGTGGCGACCTGGTCGACGGTGAAGGAGAGGGTCGGCAGGGCGAACATCGGCGCCGGCACGATGGGGCCCGGGGTGGCTCCGGCGGCTGGAGCAACAGCGGACATTTGGGCGCGGGGTAAAAGTCGGTCGGTGGTGGCTGGCTGGTTCTACGAGTCCTACGAGCCCGATTTGTACTTAGCTCGAGGATGGCGCATCGTCGATGCACATCTCACGGATTGCGGCGCGGTCACAATGTCAAACACCACACAGAACGGTACAGCGGCACAGAACAACCTAGGACACTGCACATGGAACAGGTGAAGAGCAAGAGAAAAAGAAAGAGAGAGAGAGGGACGAGTGCGAGGAAGCCCAGATAAGGCGATGCCAGCGACACCTCTTTTCGGCGATCACTAGGGCCCGCTGTTGCCTCGATCGTATCGGATAGCAAACTGGTTTCGCTTACAACGCGGCATCTCAGAGCCGGCCCTAACCAGCATGATACGTTTGTATGCAGTTACACCAGCAGCCCGTTCGCTCACTAGCTACCACATCCACGAGCTGGATCCTCGGTGCCCCCTCCCCGCGACGCCGGCCAATCACACGCCACGCCCCTCTGCCAAGTACCGATTGGCCGGATACCATCCCCGTCGTCGTGGCAACCATTCTTCGACCTTCTGCCGCGCTCTTCTCGGCCGCGTCGTGTCGCTTTAATTATCCCCACCACCGGGGGGACTTTCGTGCCTTCGCTCACTCCCACTTGGGTTTCGCGTCATCCCCACCCTCCCTCCCCTCGGATCGATCCCGCACGCCCCTGAACCCGCTCGAAAAGACCCGCCGAGAAACACAGGTGATCAGACAAAGACGCACTCACACTCGCAAATCCGGGGGAAAACATGGGGGAATGCGATCCCCGAGAGAGCTGTGATCTATCTCCTTGATTCGGATCCGGCATCCAGCTAAAGATTGACACTTTTTCAACCCGCGCCCCCGCACGCCCCTCCGTCCTTCCTGCTCATCCTTCGTCGCTTTCTTCAACCCACCCCCCACCCCCTGTGACAACCCCCGCCAATCTCACCGCGAAACAGGCAATCGAATGACGTCTCAAGACGCGTCTGTTTTCTTAAGGAGACCGAACATCACCGAAAATCAAGAGACCTATCATTTGGACATTTTTTTTGCGTGTGTTATGGTTCCATGCCACTGTGTCCTGCAACTTTTTTTGTTTTCGACATCTCAAGGCAGGTTTTAACGGTGCAGACGAGTGACTTATATTTTAAGACATTTTATATACAGATCGAAACACGTTCGATATACGACGTATTGTAAACATTTTGAACAAGTCTGCATTGGTATATATTATACATTTATCTTTAAAATATTTTTATATTTTATGATATATATATATAATATACAACAGATTATTCTATTTAGGTTAAGATACCTCATTGTTATTGTATTGAATTTTAAATTATATTCAAGTGAGGTGGAAGCAATTTGGTCAAGACGTTTGGTAACCTTAAATTCAGATACATTTTGTAAACTTTTTGAAAATGAAAATAGGAAGGATCAAAAGAAGTTTTCTTTGTCAATGTGTCTTAAGCTTTCAGTGTTATAGTAGTAGTTATTGAAAATTGATGAAATGTTTGTATATATGTATATGAAGAAATGTGTACATAAAATAGAATGAAAATGTGTATTTATGAACAGATGCTTTGTTACACACTGTATCAGAAAGGCTTGTGTTTGAAAGTGTTAACATCTTGGCATAACATATTTTGTTTCAAGAGTAGGAAATTTCAACAAAAGTTTGAATGGCCGAACATTCGATATTCTGTTCAATATTTCTGTTGCTTGTATAGAGATACACCACCTGAATGAATTTTCTGGTTCTTTGATGTATAATGGACAATTTAAAATACATTTGTACAATTTAAGACATTGATTTGTTTCTTTACATTATTTACAATAATCAAACAAAAGCATGAAAATTGTACAAAACTGAGAAAGTCAATAACAAAGATAAATTTTATACTGACATTTCAGGAGAACATTATGAAATTGTGCTCAAAATTCTCAGCTTGGGTAAAACCCTGAAACTTATTACTGCTTTGTTTTGTGTGTGTGTGTGTGTGTGTGTGTATTTCTATGAAGATCACTGTATATGCCGTCTATGAAAATAACCCACTGACTGAAGAAAACTTTAACATTCCTAGACCATTTAAAACTTATAAAATTTGAAGCCTCTATTGAAGATTTTCATTCATTGAGTGAGAAATCCTAAACATGTGTGGGGGATCTCCTATCGAATCTGGGGATTTCCCATCTCCGAGGCACACCTATACGAATACCAGTATACACCAAAAGCGCATCTTGAAAAGGTAAAAAAAATTTTCTGTTGCCTTGTTTCTTCACAAAGTAAAACAAGAGACGAAATGGTACGGGAGACTATACTTGTGTACACAGACGTTCCGGTATTTAACGGTTGGGAAACGTTATTCTTTCCTCTCCACCAGCATACCTTACCAGTCTGCAAACAAAAAGAATCCATACCTACATAATTATAAGAATTATGAAGTTAAACTTTTCGAAAATAATGATTGACGAAATATTTTCCATCAGCGTTTCCACTTATGTGTTCCTTTCAACATACCAGCATGTATACACATCTGTGTCGCCTACTGTTTTTCGTACCATACCTGAAAATCCAAATTTTACCATCCCACAACTGTTTTGAATGAAAAGAAAGGCTTTTTTCACCACAATTTTGAGACTCGAATTAAAGTTGTAACTATAATAAATTGACAACAAAAAATTGAAAGAGAAACTGTTACAAATGTGTAAAATGTAATGACGTTATGTGTTTTTTATACGTCTCCTTTTTTGATCGTAATTTCTATTTGTTTCGAGGTAAAGAGCAAAATGAAATGATATACACCATGTACACTATATCCCGGCTCTGTAAAACGACTCTGAGAGTGCAATGTTTTTCACGCCGAAATTTCCGATAAAACATCACGGTGTCGAGAGGTGCATGCGATCGTGCAAAATTATTTCGCCTCTGTATCTCCGCTCATGCGAGTGCGGATTAAAAGTCCGATAAATTTGCAGTGCGCTGAATGCACGCCGATTGCAATAATGCAAATGCGATAGTCGAAATGAAAAGTGAAGCGTATGTGTGGATATATGATTGGAGAGAAGAAAAATCATGTTTACCGAATTATGAACATTCAGAGTTTCGTATTAGAAATAAAATATGGAGGGAAAAATCAAATATGAATTTCGAGTTTAGTTTTGTGTTTTAGGATCATCATATAATGAAATAAAAAATATATTCTGTATAATATATAATAAATTCTTTTTTAATTTTGTTTCATATTTGTTTTTGGTGAAAACCAAATATTTTACAAAAATTTAATTACAAAACGAGCAAAAATTTTTTTCGTTAATGCTTTCACTCTATTTGACCGTTTTTCTTCGTCGTATCAAGTTTTCATCCGTTTCTAAAACTGCCATGACTCCTAAATAAATATTATTCAGATTCAAACTTCCTTAGCGCCGCTGTCTATTATTTCTTTTCATTGTGTTTGTTTAATCTTAAAATATATCATATTATTTGAATTTCTTTTAATATATCATGTGACCACATTTTCAACGACCGCTCAAAACGGTACGCAAAAATAAACAAACGCGAGTTTTACATTTTAAACAATTTTTAAAAAGCAATTAATTAATCATTTTATTATTTGTTCGTAAAAATTAAAAAAAAAATCACTCATGCAACCTTTCTAAAGTATTTTAAAATACTTAATTTTTTATGTTTTGATGCTCTTTCTGGCGCCATGGGCAGTCACCGGGCTGACAAGTTGCATTTTGATTCGAAAATAGGAACGCTCGAACTCGACAGTCGGAAACTCAGGACAAGTATAGAAATTATCTCAGAAATGATAAACACGCGATATTGAATATTTTGACATGTTGATTTGAAATGAGCAAAGTTAAACAAATTTTCGAGTTTTGGAAACTTCAGTTTTATATACTTTTCCCGGGAACGTTCTATGAAAATATGAGTTCGAACTGATTTTGTAAGCTTATTAACATTTTTTCTCGGTTTCGAGATAATCTTTGGAACTTATCTTGGAATCGTGTAAAAACAGAATTTCGCCCACCCGGAAATGTGGAAGCCCATCATTTCATAGTCCATAATTTTCTAATACCCTTAATGGACCAATATTCGTCAAACAGCGATCTAAATGTGACACAAAAAAAATATATCGTCACAGTAGCCGTGCTTTTCTTACATCCTTCCTGATATTGCGCTCAGAGGAATTTGCCTCTCGTGATATTGTAAGTGCCCGGAGAAGCGTAACAAGGGCGATCGTTCGACGAAAAAAATGGAGTTTTCAAAAGTAATACTATTTGGGCAAAATAATTCCGATTTTAGTATTGTGACTCAGACACTTTTGGACAGCCGTGAAACGAGAGATCTGTCGAAAATCGGTATTGATCATAAGCGGATTCTCAGCCCATTGTGTGGTTCGTGTCTAAGTGTGTCCCAAAACCAATGGTTCACACCTTGGCATAATACCACGCTTGACGGTCAGCGCACATTAGTTTGTGAATGCTCGAGATGCTATTTTATATACGCTTATACTTCCTTCCGCACGTACGCGTTTTATTTTTAAATATCTCTTTCAATCCATTTTCCTTCAACTTTCAACACCATTCCTTTTACAATTTTTTTTCTCATTTTCAAATTTGGTATTTTCATTTTTATTTTAAAAAAGTTAAAAACAAATCAAAATTTCTTCCACTAGTTTCGCATAACTTACAAAATATAAAATGTTTAAGAAAATAATTTTTTTTATTAATAAATTTCTAAATTCTAATTATCTAATTTTCTTTTCTGTAGAAAGATTAATAATATCAGCTGCATAAAATTATGTAACATTGACCTTCAGTTTCTGTTAAGTTTGCAAATTGAATCTTTTCAAAAAAAAGAGAATTTTAATTAGACAAATTTAAATAGCCAAAAATTTTACATTCAAATGGACCTAATATATACAGACATAAAATACATATAAATTGAAAGAGACTGAATAGCTGAAGGATGTTATTTTGACTGTTTCGTTAGAACCTTCTTAAAATTTGGCTGCTTTCTAATACGTTGCACATAATTCCCGCATCGAAATTCAATCCGTTATGGTCTCATTCATCCTAATGTTGCAACATCAAACCGCCATATCAAAAAAGCAGCTTCACATGTATAGGTACGCAGAAGCAACTTACATACATCACAGCCACTGGCTTAGCACATGCTCTACGCACATCACAGTGAAAGGTATGGTGTACACAGGCGGACAAATTTTACAACGACGCTCCTCGCATAAGCATAGTTCTTTTTTGATGATCGGTATTATTTTTCCATCGCTCTTCCTGTTATAGCCAAATTGGCTCGGATCTCGAATTACCGGTTACTTGATACCGCGACCTGTACTCGGATGCCCAAAAGAGTCTATAATATTGCAGTGAGCGAAGATCATCGCTATAATCGAGATGCCCATGACCGCCATGGTGCCATTTTCGTTCCATCAGGCTCATCCTAATGTCTTAGAAATGAGGGTAGACGATTCGCTCGGTTGTGCGATGGTGAAACCCAATAGGCTTCCCGCAGGATCATCGTCGCACAATACAAAAGCTGAGCGGCACATCGCACGCGATCATCAGCCACGTCAAAGATATTGACAACCTTTCCTAGCACCAGTTGGTCGCAAGTCAAACTCACGCCTCGATATCAACGTTGAAATTCAGTATCTAGTACAGGCTCCTTTTTACAATTTTATTACAACTATTTTTTTTTTTATATATCTTTCAACACAACTATGGGTTATTCATTTACAGTTTTCATATGTGATGCTACATATTTGTGATTGCACGAAACATAATTTTTTTGTTATCATTTTTTTTTTGCTGCTATTGCTTTAGGTTGTATGACCACATATATGGTTGACGTTTATGGATAATATATTTTGCCATATAAACTTTCACTTAGCATTTTCATTTCAACACAGATTTGCACCATATGTTTTATTTTGCGTAGGTACATATGATTTCACAAAACAATACGTATAATTTGAACTTACAAAAAGTTTAAACTTTTATTAATATAATAAAAGGAAAAATGTTAATCAAACCATAATTCTTTTTATTTGAAATTTTTCCCTTTCTTAAAGATTATATTATTGGTCGAAGAATCATCTATGCGAAAGGAATCGCTTCCTGACACTGTGTCACTTACAAAAACAAACTGGTGAAATATCAAACGAGATAAACATAGATCTGATTTGCTTTCGAACGCCGTCCAAATGAAAATGATAACATCGAAACATACTCAGGAAGCAGATTATAGCTGACATGTGCACGAATCCACACTTTATTGTAATTCATTCTTTTTAACAATTGATAATTTATTGCTAAGATTGTATAACATATGGTACAATCTGATACATTCCATTTTATTATCTAGGGCGCATAAATCAGAAATCAAGAGCTTGAAAAATCATAAGATCAAAGGGTACAAAGGGACGACTGAAGAAAAAAATTGTTTCAGTCATTGATTTCTTAGAAATCACAAGAATATCAACGTCAAAATAGTAGCTCAGGGATTTCGTTCAAAGAGTAAAAACTTCGTAAAACCTGAAGTAGCCAATTTATCCCGCGAATGCGATTCGCAGTCGGAGGCTCTTGCGGTTACGCCTGTCGGTGCGCATTGTAATGTTTTTACAGTTTTTTTACCTAAGCACAATACCAATTTTCTGCTTCGCAATGTGACTGCAAAGTTATTTTCTGAGGGTGAAAGACGCAAAGGGTTACGAGACGCATTCGAAAGTAATCAACTATATGGTACAATGGCGAATAAAACGATCCGTTCAATAAGTAGATAAAAGACGTCATTTTTTTTCGTCGATACAAAAATCTTATATTAACGGTAACTTCCTTACTGTTTTCACGTATCATTGGGTTCAGATACAGCGAGCGACATTCAAAATGTTTCAATGCGAGCGTCCTCTCGCATTGCTTGATTCACATAATGTGTATGCGAACGATGTTCTCAGGCCTGAATTGACCCTTCGCAATTATCCTTCTGCCAACTCTTGTTTCACGCTCAATTTGTGTAATTTGTCTTTATAGATGTTTCAGGCACATTTCACAGAAGTGTTCGCTGATGTATTAATCGAAGGAAAATATTTTATTCATCATGTCAAATTCATTCGCCTCAATTGGCATTCCAGCGAATTCATTACGCTTTACAAACAAGTTTAATTCGTGACAATTGTTTTTCAACGATAATTGGTCTGCTTGTAATAAATGTAATATTATAAATATAAATTGAAGATTGATTTTTTAAATGAAAGCTATTTTTCCAATGCGATTTAAATCCCAGAAACGTCGTATTTGAATCTCGGGAGAATGGGAGTACATATGATCGACCCTTTTCACTTGTACGAAGGGATGCAGCCCTAGCTGCGGCATTGTGACGAAATAATAAGATTATATTTCAATTCATTTTTAATATCAAAAAACATGTTATATTCGTGATTATCTAATATCAATATGTCATAAGTCGATATACATTTTTTGGGATGCACGACGTACAATACAAAACGAGTTACAAATTGTAGCGGTCTATCCAAAAACTTCAAAACAAATGCGAAATGTGATTTTAAAAAGCACACAAACTTTGACAAAAAAAAGGGGGCAAATTTGGAAATACGTTTCTAAAGCTACTATATGAAATTTCCGTTGATTAACTTTGTACATGTTGAATTATGAAATGTTGCATTTTGAGCGGCATTATGTTTTGCTTATTAATATAATAATAACATACATTTTAAACATATTCGCATCATCCAATTTGATAATGATTCTCTTTGCAATCCCATAAATGATTCGACCGGTTTTGACCATTCTACCGTGCTAAATTTAATTTCAAATTAATATGAATTATTTGCTGCAGCGATAACAGTTCTCCTGTGCGCATTCTTTTACTCTCATCAAAACTGGATCATATATAATACATAAATTTTCATGTATGATACCACGTATACTGTATACGAGTACATCTGGATCCGTATGCGTTATATATATAAAACCTCACTTTATATATTACACACATGATTATATGATACATTCATAAATACATTATATGCAATTTACATGACAGCAGTTTTTACTTATTTTTGTTATTATATAGAAAAAAATCTTTTTGAAAGTATACAATTTGTAATTCAATCCTCATTTCGAAGCACGGTATCCCCGTCGGATAATATTCTAACGAGATCGTTGGACGATTCGACGACATTTGCATAAGAGATCGTTTCTCGACTTTGCCCCTTGCGTATCATCGTCCATTTGCCCATAGAAGAAGGGCAAGTAAACCTTCGGTAGAAGAAAACGAATCCTGCGATCACACAAGATATCATAAGTATGGAAAAACAGGACCACAGCACTGCGCTCATCACGTTGCCCGGCTCCTCGCACTGTAATTCCTCCTCGGGTATTTGCATCAAATACTTGTTACGGTGTTGCGACGGGTATAAACACCTGTTACATGAAATCACTGATTATGTTTCAATCCAAATGAATGCATGCATCGCTTAACTAATACCATGATAAAGAGAAATCTTTCCTCACAAAATAACATTATTTTTAATCCAAATTTGTAATTTCTGTTTATAATTTTCAAACAATTTAATTTCATCCTGAATAAAATGAAAATCATTTTTATAATAAATTTCGACTCCAGTATAATTATAAAGATAAGAATAAAAAGGAATTCATAAGCAAGATGAAAATACATCATTGATTTAAATGATTCTACATTGAAATTTGATAACATTTTAATTCTTTTGTTTATTGCTTCAACTGGACTTTTGATGAAATTATCTTCTGCTGATAGTATACCGTCTGTTACATTTCGCAGTTAACCATCTGCAGGCATCATACCGACGCCGAGAAAAGTTTTGCAAATTAGCATGATGATTTGAATTTGAAATGTTGCATTTTTCTTTATTGTTTGACGAGGAGTGTCGAAAATAACTCACTTAATTTTGTGACTCGGGTCAGTCGTCAAGTTCATGGCATGCACCCATTTGAGACGACAATCGCATGTCCACGGATTGTTTTGCAAGTCCAATATCGGCGTGCGTTGCAAAATCGGCCGAAGTTCAACAGACAGAGATTCAATGGCACAATTTCGCACCGACAGATGTTGCAATTGGGGCAACAGTCGGGGGTTAGGCGGCCAGACTTTCAATTGTAACAATTTGCTGCACCCGGCCATTGATAAATTCTCCAAACTCGTCAGGTTCTCGAAATAGTTGAGCAACGCAGTCGTCAGATTCGGCATGTTGTTCATCTGCAGGTTTCGCAAATTTGGCAGGATGAGATTTCCCAAGTACAGAAGGTTCGTCTCGGACAGGTCAAGAATCTCGATCAGGGGTGGCAGAGGTGGAACCACCTCTATCGGGTTCATCGAAAGGTCCAGCTCGGTTAGATTCTTCAACGTTTGAAATAATACTGGGGAGAAAAAAGATGCTGAGACGTTTTTCAAATTGAGGGTCCTCAGTTCGGACAAATTCCAAAACGAGTATTCGTCCAAATCGTCGCCTATTGGATTGTTCGCCAGAGACAAAAATTGCAGTTGCTGAAAATAAAAAAAAATTGATTAGTCAAATTTAAATGATGCTACATCAATTTTTAATGTTTAATCAATTTTCAATTAATCAAAAAGAAGTTGATAAATTGTTTTCTGTTCACCCTCATGTGTTCGAGCATGGTATCGTTAATACCGGTCATCATGTTGTTAGAAAGGTCCAATATTCTGAGTTTTGAAACTCTGCTATTAATGGCATTGTCGTCAATGTACTCGAGCAAATTATTACTGATGTTCAAAGATTGCAGATTGTATTCCGATTTACAGAGGAAGAAAAATTTTTTCAAATGATTCTGAGACAAGTCCAACACTTCGAGGCTCTGCAAGTCCGTGGAACAGTCGAGGAAACTGTCAAAATGGTTGCCGGCTAACTTTAGAATCGTCACTTCGTGGATGTTTATTTTACTTTGAAGTTCGATGAAAAAGTCCTCTTTTTTGAGACCGCGAAACGATAGATCCAGCTGTGAACAATCCTCATGGTATTTTACATTTTTATTTATTTTATTTATTATAAAAATTACAGATAATGACTTACAATTCTACTGTATACTGGACACCCAAAACACAAAATCCACATCACCGCTGGAATCGCACATTTTATCACATTTGTAAAACTCATTTTTAATTTTCAACTTAACCCGAAACTAAATGAATTGAAGTGACAAAAAACACTCCAAAAAGACACTTATCGTAATTACAATTAAACTCACAGTCTCATATTTTTTGTATAAAAAATATAATTTATTAACAACTGGTTGTATAATAGATCCCCTCAAAGGTTCTACAATATATTGTCTAGATGAATGTCAAAATCGTATAACAAATTCGATACAGACTCTTTTTTCCGGCTATCACTGGCCAACCCGAATTTCGAAACTTAAACGTTGTTTCTTTGAAGATGTCATCGATCGCTCACTCGGATTATGAAACGATTGAATTTTATTAAAGCGCGTAGCATGGTTTGCAAGTCAACGGTGTAGTGATAGGTTGTTACGACGATGAACACAGCGGTCAGTGCGTAGCTGATAAATGATTAGGCGAACCAGTGATAACACTGCATCAGTTGCATACTTTGTATAACATTCAGCAAGCTTCTGAGAATTGTGACAAAATTAACAACATAATAATTATCGAGCTTCGCTTTAATAATCGAACTCATCATCTAACATTAAAAAATATGATTAAAAATTTATTCTTAAATATTGCAAAATTGTCTTATGTAATCACACTACAATTTTTAATAAACTATATAAATAAAAGTATTTTCATAAAATGTAGGCTAACTATTTTTTCGGAGTTTGTGGAGCGGTCGTCGCTTTGAACACAAGCGGGTTCGAAACGCGAAAGATGCTCGGCAACATCGACGCTAGAGTACTGAAAACTTCTTCTGACATTCCCTGTAAAAATAATGGTTCAGATAAATGTTGAAATATAATTTATAAATTAAAGATAAAAAGATGATACGTACTTTAGGTACTAAAAATTGTAAATTTTTTAATTCTGCGCCTCCCCAAGAAGACATTTCTATCATAAAGCCCTTAACACATTTGAAAACTAACTCTGCTCTTTTTGTACACCAGGCAACAGTCATATCCTAAAAAAATGTTTATACATTTCCAATAAGTTTTACAAATAATTAAAATATCACAGTCAAGAGAAAAACAAACAAATTACTTCTGTGAGTTCGTGTACAAGCAATACTGGAATGGTGAGAGTAGTGACGTCATTGCAACAAGCCGTCTTTAAAATATTTCTCAATCCCAAAATCGCTGGATGCCTTGAATTAATGTCGCCTGAAAGAAATCATTATTCTGAATAAACACAAGAAACATTACTGATTTCGAAAACCAAACAAACAATCGTCTTTTTTTTACCTGATCTTAAAGTGTCATTGACGACAAGATGAAACACTACATGAACCTGATTCAAGTTGGAATGCCTCGTGGTGAACATGTCACCAGTCTGGAGAGTTTTGCTTGTATTTTTTTTCACCTGAGGATCGTTCTCGTCTTTCTGATGAGTTTTTCTCCACGCAACAGCTTCTTTCACATCATCACGAATTTTTTCAAACTGTTCGTCAATCGGAGCGAAGTGAAACTCAGTCGTACGTTGAGATATAGCAATTAATTCTGCAACAACAAAAAAATAGTTAGGTATGTTCATCATTCAATTTCAATCACTGACTAACTTTTCATTTAATTTTTCATTTTATTCATTTTCATTTCATTACCTTTGGTGATTCCAGAATAGCTCCCCAGATGATTGTCACTTAACAGCACAAGGCCACACAGGTCATTAGAATATAGCCCCAAAGCAGTTTGTAATCGCTGCGGCGTCGGGTCCATCCTTAATAATATTTTGACAACGGTTATAAAAACAATATTAACACACCCCTTCATCAATATTTTTACAATCGTTTAACACGAGTTTTCCTCACCCATTATCGCTCCGATTGATTCGACAAAAGTCCATCACGTCTCCCGTCAAAATTCGAATGTTGTGCATCTGCTTCATCTGCGATCCAAGATGGATGGTAAAGCTCTCCTCCAACTGCGGCGAATCATTAGCGCTCTTCAAGTCACTTCGCTTCACCGTTTCCCAACCTGACTCCGCAGATGGGAACTGATTGACAGGTGACTCTCTGCAACGATCATTATTGTTAACAAATTACAACAATCTGGAAACGTCATTTCTCATTTAAATCATTTTCAATTGTTTTTCTCCTTACACAGGGGTGGGCAGCATGCTCGTCTGCTGTTCCTCCAAAAGGCGCATTATCCAGTTACGGTACTGTCTCTTCTGCTCCAATTTTAATGCGTCCACCTTCGAACCCCAATGACCTTGCAGCAAACTCTGCTCCTCAAAATGTCTGGCTGCCATCTCGTTGATTGATTTCTCTGTCGATCCTGTTTCTAATGTTTCAACTGCCACTCTCATTTCTTCAGTTTGTCTAAAATCAATTATCAAAAAGAAATTGAGTGGAGTGGAAAATATGGTTCGGTTTTAATTTATAAGTTTGTTCATCAATTTTTGATCGATTTGTTTTTCATTTGAATTAATAGTTATACATAATAATAATAAAATATATATAATTATTCAGACCCAAATAAAAAGTTATTTGAAGTGTCAAAATTATCACGAAGTGGCACTTTCATACATATGTTCATATAAACTATACGTGTAAATAAATAAATAAAAAAAAAAATTTATTCTAGATGTATAAACCTTTTGGTAAGTTGTTCAAATTCTTCATCTCTCCTTTCAACAACTTCTGTTACATCCCGTCCAAAAGTATGTTCAGCTTAGCAAAATAGGCTCCAAAGAAGGAGAATGAACCAGTCGATGATAGGCAGCAGCAAAAAGTTCCTCATCGGTGGTTCCAATAGGTTCTGCATACTCAACGGTTGTTTGTTTATACCACCTCTCCCACCTTCTGATGATATCCTCCACGTCTAACTCGCCATTTTTTGCCCTTTCCACACACTTGTCTGCCTTGTCGTCATAAAATTTCAACGTTTTCTGGTTGACAAAAGTCTCTAAGGCGTCCATCAGGTCTGGCTCGATGTGACATGGCAGTTTAAAGGATGACATTATCCTGTGACCGAGTTCCTTGATCGAAGCGTCCAAAGGGATCTTCATCGGGACTTTTAATTTGTACAACTGAGCTGTTGTGCATGTTGAAAACTCAAAAGTAAACGTCTCATTGATAAATTCCTCCTCGGTGGGTTCCAGTTGGATTGGTGATTTGACGGACATTGTATGTGGCCTTGAAAAAAATGATTTTTTTCAAGTTAAAGAAATTTCGTTACAAAACATTGCACTTGGTTCAGATTTTTTTTCCAATACCAGTCTCGCCTTTTTTAATCAGTATTTATAATTGACGTGACACTGAGCACAGATTTTTCTTGTTTTGATACTGGAGTCAAATGTCAAACAGTCAGATTTATCGCGAACATTTTTAATCCCTGATAAGATTGAGCTGGGTTGCGAAATTTTGATTGTATTTTGGAACGTTTGGTCCGGTTTGTGAATTGTTGATTGATTTTCAGGTCGGTTTGACAGCTGGTGATTGAGGTTATGTTGGTGATGACACTACCGACTGAGTTTGCAGGTGGTTGTTGTTACCTGTTGCAAATTATCGGGTTTTTGCAAATTACCGACTGATGTTCCAGACCGATCGGCAAAATAGTTTTCCAAGAAAGGTGAAGGTGGCGCTATTGTAGAGAGATATATCTCTTTTGAACGCCGAACTTCATTTCATTGTTGGCGTGGTCCAATTTTGAAGCAAGTTAAAACGTGTTTGAGTTCATCATACCGGTATAAGTTGTAACAACTTTGCTTACAACGTTTGAAGTAAAAAAGAAAGTGCTTTGAAAATCAACATGGAAGTTGACAAGCACCCCAATTCCGAACTGACGGATGCAGAAGCCGAATTATACGACAGACAAATCCGTCTGTGGGGACTGGAATCGCAAAAACGGTCGGTATAACCTCTAAACTTTTGTTTACAATTTTATGACTTCAGTAAACATTTTTTAATTTTGTAAACAAAAATACCTTGATCAAATGAAACCATGCATTTTCAATAAAAAGGGAGTTTTATTTGTTTTTAATAATAATTAAATTTTTTATTTGTTTGTACTGTAATGCCCAAAAATTAATGGCTAATAATTATTACAGCTTGAGAGCAGCAGATATATTGTTGATTGGCCTCAGCGGGTTGGGAGCAGAGATTGCAAAAAATATCATCCTCGCAGGTATCAAATCAATTACGTTTTTGGATCACAGAGATCTTACCAAGGAAAACACTTGCAGTCAGTTCTTAGCACCTCAATCATCGGTTGGAAAAAACGTAGGAATAAAAGAAAATTCTGAATATTCAAGTTTGATTATTATGATGAATTGAAATAATTTATTGGTTAATTAATTTTTAGAGAGCTCAGGAATCGATTGCAAGAGCACAGAACCTGAATCCGATGGTGAATATTTCTGCAGACACCGAAAACATAGACAACAAAAGTGACGATTATTTCAAAAAATTTTCCGTTGTGATTGCAACTCAATGCACATTGACTCAGATCAAAAGATTGAACAAGATTTGCAGAAAGTACAATATCAAGTTCTTAGTTGGTGACGTTTTTGGTACTTTTGGGTATGGGTTCAATGATCTGGGCACTCATGAGTTTATTGAGTACGTATAAATATGATTTTTGTTATTTTATAATCAGATGAAAATGTAACTTTATATTCAGAAAAAATTAATTACATTATATTTCGCAATCTTTTTCAGAGATGTTGTACAGTCAAAGAAAGTTAAAATCCAAGAAGCCGGAGATATCAAAGAAAAGTTTGAGAATGTGACAGTAACTGTGAAAAGGGTTGAAGAGTATGCCCTGTTCGAACAAGTTTTGGAAACAGATAAGTTACCCAGGGACGGGGAGGATTACTGTCTGTTTCAAGGCAAGTTTGATAATGCACTTATAAATTTGAGATCTTGAAAGATTTGATCTTCTTAATGAAATGCAATTTTTGGTTACAGTGTTGGTCAATTACCGGGAAAAACACGGTTGCGATCCGACTCCAGATACGGAAAACAAACTTCGAGAAGAAGTTGATGTTGTTTTCCAAAAATACGACAGTATTAAGGACAAGTTGGAAGCCCTGCTCAAGTGAGTACAACTTATTTCGCATTCATCTTATAATTTCATTTGCAATATTATTTATTATTTAATTTCCAACAACCGTTTTGTAGATGTGAATTGTACTATGAAGTAAGTCCCGTCTGTGCTATCCTCGGAGGAATCATAGCGCAAGAAGTCATTAAAACAGTTTCGCAGAAAGACGTTCCGCACAACAATCTGTTTCTGTTTAATCCAGTGAGCTTTTGCGGTAGAATCTTGAAACTTGGGTATTGACTCAATTTATAACAGGAGAGCTTCAAATAAGTTAAATTATCCAACAACCCAAGATCCATATTTATAAGTGTTCGTATTAAAAGTAAGTTTCTTAAGTAAATAAATTTTGAAAAATGTTCATTCCTTAAAAACAAACTGAAAAATGTTTTTGCATGTTATTTTTTGTTTTCGTTCACCCAACCAAGTTTAATCAAACTTCCTCTGGGATTGTCCGACTCAATTATGAATTCTCGTTTCAATAAGCTATATATCAATGTAACCGAAATTACAACGTGACGTTTTTTAGTCTGTCTGGTGGCAATCGAGATTTACAGTATTACATGGCGGACTCACTATGCATTTTTGAACGCACGTCACGCGTCTGATTAACTGACAAGCTTTCTTTGCCTAAATCAACAAATCGTAGTAAATCTCCAGCGTAACAACAAAACGAAATAAAAAAAGAATCATCGAATCAGTCGCACAAAAACCTCGATGAATAAATAAACTTAATTTCACGTTTATTTTTTCACTGTGACAAACAAAATTTCTGATTAATCACAAGGTATATTCTATTCATTAGCTGAGATTTCCTATGTTTGTAACCTGCGTACAAAATTCGTGACTGCGGCATTAGTTTGGACATAAAAAATTGTTGTTTCATGTTCGCTGATGTCTGGCTCCGATTGTGAGTCACACCATTTTGCTTTGTTCGAATTTCGCCGAACAATTCGTTACACTAATGACGGACTTTCCATTCTTTTTTCCTCCTCCTCAAAACTTTCTTCGTTTCAATCCCGTTAATCACATTAATGTTCGATGTTAAACTTAATCGCATAATTGTTAACTCCAGCGGTGTCTAGTTAAGAAAATGACGAAGATTAAAATTAATTTGAACGTTACATATTACTTAAACAGCGTAAGTAATTATGTTCAACTCGAAGCTCTGTTATGCTCCGACATTATTTCGACTCGTTCGGCTTATCGTGCCTTAATAGGACGTGTTATGCGTGATTAATTATACGTCATGCGAGTGATATAAAAGCTCGCGCAAGTACGGGATTAAGGGGCTCGGTACTAAATAGGCTCTCATAAATTCGGCCGAATCATTAGATCGCAAGATAAACTATTACTTGAGATGACGGATTGTAACATTGGTAAAAGTGTCCCCTTGTTTTTTCGAAGGCGCCTCGCCTTTTCAAAACAATTATGTCGATGGGATACGATCGTCTTTGAGTAGCATCAGCCTTGATATTCCCGATAAATTGGAGAAATGATCGTTCGTGTCAACGACGCGGACAATAACACGGAAAGCTCATTTAGCTCACGGTCAGATGAAACGTCTATTTGTTTGGATAGATGTTTTATGATTATTATAGTAATAAAATGTTCGCCGTTTATGATCGTTGGGGATTATTGATTTTCAAAATTTAATTACTCGCTCCGATGCCAAAAAAGTGTTTCACTTCTTCGGGGGCGCAGGAGACGATTTTTTATTCGAAAATCCATCAAGATCCTGCCCCTCGACTTCTTACGTCTTTTAGTATCAAATTTATAAACACGTATGCTCGCACAAATACATAATGTATGAGTACTAAACAAAGTGAAAGATATCGTGATTTACGGAGGCATTAAAAAAAAGGATATAGCCGTTGTTAAAATACCTGCAAATATATCAACAAACCACGGCCATCCCCTGTACTGTCAGACCCGTTGAAATAAAAAGAAATGGTCGAAACCTCAAGAGATGAGCTTACATGAATGTTAAAATTTACTAAGTTGAATTGAATTACAGCTTTCTCTCTCGCTCGCACGCTCGAACAATAATGTACTTTACGATATCCCAGTGATTCATTTCTCAAGTGTACGACAACATTTTATTATGTCTCTGACAATTTTCAACTTTGTTTATTCACCTTCGTTTCCTTCTTTTTTTTTACAGTTGCTGCCTTGGCAGTTGAAGTATATAATTTCATCCCTCGTGGGTCTCCGACTATTACCAGCATTTTGAAAGGATATAATTTTATCTGTCGCTGGGGCTTTTATTGTCCAATTTGGATTTTTCCAGATCTGAAATTGAAAAAATGGTTATACAAATCGCTTGGCCAAGATTAAGCCTTAATTACGCCGGCGTGTACACGTTTTGTCTAAAGTTTTCGGCCCGACTGTTAATGTTAGCCTTTCTCGGTGCGTGGTAGTTAGAAAGCTAAAGTGCAGTGAGTCACGCTACGAATCGTCTACGTGAGGGAACTTCTTACGACGTCGTTACCGACCTCTGGATTCTTATTTTGACATCAGGGGCAGCGTGTATATTCTTATCAGACTGTTATTGTCAACAAACCGTGCACACGCTTTCTTTATTAAGTTTTTGCCGGCGAGTAACAAATGATCCGAGGGTAAAGCGTAGCTTGATATTTCGCACATAGCTACGAATGAAATGGTCAAGTGATACGCGCAACCGCCCATTTGTGTCGAACACTTTTCACCAAGCGAACATGACGCTAAAGAGACCGCTTTTTTCCCTCTTCCTTCTCAAACCACTTTATTATGTTTTTTCCCTCGTTCTGAAGAAATGAATAAAATAGTATATTTGACAATCTTGTCAAAATTTAATTTAACATGGGACATGTTATACTATCAAAAATGTATTTTTACAAATGATCATTAATTATATCAAATTCTGTAGTAATTTTTTTAAATTAGAATTTACTTTTTTTCAAGATTTGAAATTTAAATTTGTGTATAATTTGATTTCTCATAAATGATTTGGCAAAGTATGAAGAAGCTTTACAAACTAGAATTCAGTAAGTTTGATTTCAAATTAAGACTCTGAAAACTAACTGACTATTTTACAAAATTACACTTTCCATCTAAATAAAAAAAAAGGTTTTTCGTTTAAAAATCATGAACTGCAACGTTAATTTGCTAATTTCATTTGTATGTTCAATTTGTCACGTTAGATTTTCTGATCAAACATGGTTTCAAAAATAATATCATTTGCACTTACTTTGAAAGTTCCATTTACTAATCAGAATAATAAAATGGTTATCTAATGACAATAAAAAAAGATAAAACGAAAGAGAAAGGGGAAAAGCGAGAGAAAGAGAGGAGGAGGAGGAAAAAAAAGGTTGGAAATAATATGACTATTCTTATAGTCTCATCAGCGGCTATAAAATTTTAACAACCAAAGGAAATTCTTATCAATGTGTACTGAGTGCCCCGAGCGCGATTCTGCGGTTCGCAAGGGAAGACACGAAACGGAAGAGTGATGTTTTGTTAGAAATGAATATATGTACTTGGAATGTTTCGTGCCGGAAAGATAAGCAGCCGGCTGAGGACTAATGCGCCGAGCATGCACGCACACGAGTCGACTCCGCACGTAGGTGTCTGCGCATAGATATATATTTCATGGGGTCAATCCGTCGGGGTTTTCGCGTGCCGAGTGGCCGGTAGTTAGCGACATGACGGATATCTATTCACCGCCGAACTACACATTGTATCGTATACTTTATGGTAGCCCAACCACCCACGCCGCAATTTTATTACACCAGCGCGTTATTTTGTTAATGCACTCGCGACGCCTCTTATACCAAGCTGAAGATATCATATATTCCTTCGGTTGGAAAACAGGCCATCAAATATTTTTACACCTCTGCCGGCTTTCTATTTCATTTCGCCTCCCTCCCGGCCGCTCTCTTTTCTTTTGTCTCCTTTTGTTTATTCTTTTTTTTCGCGCGAGGCCCCCTTTTCTATATAATTCGACCGACTTTTAGTCGTCCGCCTCTTGACAATCTTTCGCTTTTGCGCGCAAGGAATAACGTGCTGATGCATTCGCCAAGTGACGGATGGGTCGAGCTTTATGGTCGAAAGTTGTTTTTTTTACTCTCGTTCCGACGTTTTACATGAATTAGAGGTTCGGATTTTTCTCCGAGTGAAATATCGCTAAAAGCATTGATGCCACGGCGTGTTATTTTGATTATTATAAATTGAAAGCCCGGCTTGCCGCAGGATCATTGGGAAGCGATTGCACAAACTTGGTATACCCAAGTGCAATTCAAAGTTGGGGCGACAAAAATTGTTTTTTTTTTTTTTTTAAAGAGAAGACGGCTGTTATCGTTGGAGAGTCTAGACGAGAATTCTCGTTGGTGGTTTAAGTGTACGCGCATCATGCCGAATGGGCCATTTCATCATCAAGAGCAGGAATTCGATGTCAGACTATATTATATATATCGGCGCTGAGCTTTACGCGAGACCCGATATTCCACGGGTTCGTCGAGGTTTTAATGCTCTTCGTTATCAATTAAGACACGGTCGTAACAATTAATTTCATAGGACTGGCGCGCGGGAAATGAGAAACGGAAACTGCTTTACGGGCATCGTCTTATGCGCCGATTCGAGCTCCAATTCATGCCGCCTCAGCAAGAAATACGACCGTTCGAACTTCCAACATCATAGACCTCGGCTGAGAAACAGATAAAGATAATAAATTGCGCTTGGAATACATTGAGAGGAAAACGGTCAATCTTAACACACTCGAGAGAGCGCGCGCACCCGGTTTTGATTATCATTGTAAATAAAATTAAAGCCTATTTACTTTGAATGCCCATATAACCATTGTACTGCCATGTACACCTTCATGAATAAGGCCAACCAACTCTGGCTTCGTGCATTTGGTTATTGATTTACGAGCTTGGTAATAATTCGATTGTGATAACAGTTTTTGAGCTACAAAATCTTCTGGTCTAAAATAGAAATTATTTTTTGAACAAGAATTCAAAAAGGTTTAAAGTTATCAATTAATTCCAACTTCGTTGTCATGTTTTTCAATCCTTTTTCATTTCAATTGATTTCAATTATTTTCTTACAGTTGTCTTTTTCGTCTGACGTCAATTTTCCGGATAGATAATTTTATTGTCCCTTCAGCAACAATTTTGACATACTTGAGAAGATTTACGTCCGGTTGCTGAAGAGGTTGTTGTTTGTTCGATGCAAATTACTTGTGAAGTTCAAGTCACAAGGAATGCGCTGGTCAACCGGGATCTCGTAGGCTCGCTATTTTCGCTCACGAGCCATCGCGCACTTTTATTCGGAAAACAATCCGAAATACTTGCTTGGCTTTTAATTGCAACGCCAAGACACGCTCGTCTTGCCCTTTCGATGTTGATAATAATTGGTCTTCGGCTATCTGACATTAAATCAACGCCGCGACATAAGCATTCTCAGAATTCCCGCCATCTAATCGGTATAAACTTTTTACACAATTGCGAATATTTTAATGCTGTTTGTACCGTTATGTCAAACGACTTATCTTCCGCTCTTTATGGTTCAATCAATAAATCCTCGCGGTTGAATCCCTCAGTTTTCAAAACGGGCAAATTTCGTGTTTCTTTTTTCGAAACGACTCGAACAAAAAGTGACACTAAAATAGCTGGGGTGTACGCGAAACGGGTAATTTTAGTACGCCGCGTTGCACGCTATTATAGTACCCAGGGCTCCCTGTTTCAAAAGAGCTGCGATGTCAAATGAAAAGAAATATTTAAAAATTTATTTTTTACTTTTCATCTTCTTTCATTATTCCTTAGTAATTTTGTCATTGATTTTTTTATGTTGAGAAAAAATATTTATAAGGTACGTCTGACTTTTATTGTTCATTTTTTCCCATCAAGCTTTATATGGATTTTGTAAGCAAAGTTATAACTTTTGTCGTACATTTTCAATTGGTTTTTTTTTTCTTCTCGAGATACAGATAAGGACAGAACTTTTCAACGAACGGGTGGAATTCAAATAATGGATAAAGAGGTAATAATAAAACGCATGAGTTGACATTGAATTATGATTTATATCCGGCATGAGGCGGGGAGATATTTTTTGTGCAAAAAATCATTTGACAAGTTATAGAAGCAGTTGGCGGAGGCAACGAGCTCCGAATTCTTCTATGACTGTGTCGCTTTTTCATACGTATGGAGAAGTGCCCGCGAAGTGGGTAAAAGTGTGAGAGACAGAGCGAGAAAGAGAGGACGTATCATAAGTTACTGAATGGCGAAGACTTATAACAGTGGTTCGGCACATATTTCACGCTTTTGTTCGATTTTGTCGGGCATTATTTCAGGTTACGTCAAGAAATGCTTTTGGTATCGTGGTTAACCATGCCTCTTTTCTGCAACTCGGATAAAATATGTTTTGTTTCCTGTCTGCGCGAAAACCAGTACGATGATCTACAGTGGAATTGCTTGATGATACCAAAAAATGTTTATCGTAAAATAGCGCTGGTCCAACAGTTTCTTTCGCTTGCTTTTCTTTTTCTTTTCGATAATTCGTCATCATTGTTTCCCAAACTGATTAACTGTAACTTGGCAACTTTGTTTTCTTCACTCTTCAAATGAAAAAGAAAAATTGTTTGCTTAAGGTAGTTTCAGCATAGCAATCAGAGCAAAAAGTTTATATTATAAATTTTTATAAACGAATAGGGAAAATTATATAGTAAAAAATGAAAAGACAATCTTGAAATACAACATGTTTTGCGTGTCAAGTATTTTTGAATTGTTTTCAAGAAATTCTAATATTTTTGTTTACTATATATAAAATATCTACTTTAATATCATCCAAAATTGTTACTTTGAATAAACAAATTTAAATAAAACTTAAAAAAAATTGAAACTTCGATAATATATACTTTTTGATGCTAAAAATAGTTGTCCGGGTTTTGGGATAATGATTCGTTCTCGTGTCGTCTTGTGAACTACGATTCGTCAGAATATTTCAATTTCCTTTTCATCGTCGTAACGTCGTCGTCGAATCCAATAGTCACTTCAGGATCACCGCTCATTTGAACGAATAATAATCCTCCTCGGCGTGTCCCTCATTTCCTTGCAAAATTACATTACCCCCGAAGACGCTCCTTTATTCGTGGCGCTCATAACACGTCGCATTATCCATCGCATCTCGTCTCCGACAACAGCAACGTAATTCCATTTTAACGATTACGTACGGTGAGCGCGCGCGGTTTGTATGCCGGCTTTGTCGCGCTGAGGGCGACGATAAAATATATCGCCACTTGCTCTTCTCGCGCGCGCCGAAAGACGATCTTATATGCGCTCCCACAGGCGGATGGACCGCCTGAGTGGCACTTTAAACTATTTTTGACAATATAAGGTTGACTTATGAGCCGAGGTCCTTACGAGCAGTCCGACAACCGTCGCGCATTGTGTTTTCTCGTTTCGGGACAAATGATTTACCACCTCTCCCGTCACCCTGCGACCAATTTTCGTTCGGCAAAAACATGTAAGGGGTTGTTCGCCCCGGGAACGGAGCGCGACACGCCGCGTATTACATATTTATGGGCTCCTGCTCTCGGCGTGGAAACAAATCTCGAGAATATTTGGTTCGATGTTATATTCTCGGGGCCCGCGGCGACGGAGGAGCACACGCGCTCGCATCCCAATTCCTCCCCATTTTTCCTCTGCTTATTTACTTATTTCACCAGACGGACAATTCACTTACCTTTCATTGCACACAACTCGCGATTTATGCTCATGTGTGTCTGGCGTGTTATTGCGCGCGAGAGGGCGCTTTTCATTTTTCTCTCGGCTCCTTAAGATCTCGGCCGAGATAGCGGGGGTTTGTTTCTATTGCCGACATGTTATTACGCGGCGGTTTGATTCCGCCGAATTTATGCTTGCTTGACTCCATTACCCTGTGAAAAAATATATATATATTCAATGTACGGAGATGAACGAGTTCCCGGGATGATGTAGAAAAAAAAACCCCCGACGCTTTGTTGCGATGCAAGGATTAGCATTCGGCGTAGCCGAAACGGGAAATTTTCGATTTATTACATCTGTTACTGCCTTTGACGATATCAATAAATTTGCATTTCCAGATTATTCGACTATTTTAAATTCAATTTCGAACTGATTTTGTTTGATGGTAAATGAAAATTGTAGGTGGATAAATTCGGTCCAAAATTAGTTTTGTCCTCTGAATCGATGTTTAAAAAAATTTGCTGTGATCAAAAAAGAAGAAGAAGAAAAAAAAAAAGAATAGGGATAGAGGAAATGATAAAAATGATAAAACGTGCGACATCACTTATGAAAATCTAGTGCAAAGCGTTACGATTCTTGCAGTGCCATCGGTCGTTTGTCGTTGGCGATTTTTTTGCAATAAAACTCTCGTGTTTCCGCGAGGAGTAACGTCTTACTTTTGCAGATAACGCAAGAATCACGTTTTCGTAAGTACACTATCTGCTTCGAATAAAGCGTCGGGGCTTGTCTTGCTCAAACTAGGTGACTCGCAGTATTGTTATCGACGCGATGTATCAAATAAATTTACATCGGTAGCAAGCAACTAAGAACGCTCGAGTGAAAATAGATAAAATGGATAAGACCGATTCGAGCACGGGAAATGATTGCAGACTTCCGTGATAACAGTCGTTCTTTCTTTTTTTTTCTTCTTCCTTTCTCTCAATCCAAGTGCAACTCCACTTGATATAGGTCGCAGGCAAAAACAATAATATCAGATAACGGCATTTTTATTGCAAACATGTGTATAATTTGTGCGTCGCAGATTTGAACGTCCATTTTTGCTGTTGATTTTTTTATAATCGCGTTGAATTCTCATCGCAATCTCGGAAAATGAACGAATGAGAAATAAAATAACTCAATCGTTATTGGCAACTCAGAGAAGAAATTTCGAAAAAGTATTCCATTTGCTTTATTTAATCAGACTTTGATGATTTTTATTTTATTTTGTTCCCGTAAATTGGGACGCTTTTTTCCCTCATTTCCAGTGACGAAAATTAAAATTGCATTTGCGGCGATGTTGGAATCAATTTTTCGAAATTGAACGGATAAAGTGGCAAATCAGGTTGGAGATCGGAAGTTACATCTTATTTACGATTTTCATTGGGACGTTAATAAGAATTTGAATAAAGAAAATCGGTCGTGAATTTTTATGACAGCACTGTGCTCTCGACGGAGGAGATATATTTTTTAGTAACTCCGACCGAAAAACCGGAAGAACTTAACCTCGATTTTGTGTGGTCCAGCGGGATTTAATGTATTGTGGCTTCCGATTTGATTCGGCCATAGTTTACGAGTTTTCTCGCTCCGGGGTCAGTTCGAAGAACCAAGGGTGAATCGTCGAATACTGAATCGAGTATCACATTTTCTTTACGCCCGTCCCACAGGGCATTAGGAAACAATGTTGCATATGAAAAAGTGATAATATTATTTACGAATTCGTATTATCAATTTCGATCTCCTCTCCTTTTTTTATTTACCGACCGTAACGCGAATATATTATTTGAATATATGGACGGCCAAAAATATGTACTTCTCGAGATGACATGAATGCCATCAATGCATGGGGACCCAGCTGTAAATAACTCAGAAAATTTTTTTATTTCTTTCTCTGTTTTTAATACTTTTTTGTTGTTTCATTTTCAATTTGTTTCTAAATTAATTTCTGTTTCTTAATTAATTTATCTAACCTCAATTTTTGATGAATTGTAATATCATTTAAACCTTCCTTAACCATTTTCGAAACTTTATTTTTGAATGTTAATTTTTTTTCAATTGTTGTTTGAAAATTAAAGATAGCGTTGAAATAAACACATCACAACAATTAGAGTGCAATATTTTTCAACTTCTTTAACAAAATTGTCAATTTTCAAAAATTAAAAATAACTTTTTTCACTTTCGATTATTTAAAGTTTCTCGACTTTTCCAAATGTTCTATTTCCACTAATTTTTCATCGAATTTATTACATGAATGATTGTTTCAACAAGTTTTGAAGTTACCTATAATTTTTGTGATCAGTCTGTAAATATTAGTATTTTAATTTTGTTTATTTTTTTGTGGGGGTTATGGCTGTGGAAATACGATCCTCATGCCAATTACAAATTCTAAATTGTTCTATCTCAGATCTTTTGACTTATTTCGGCAACTTCAACGATTCGGAAAAAAACTAAATACAACTGTATCTCGCAAATAAAAAACTGGCTTTGCCAGAGCAAAAAAAACCATAGACTTTCAAAACATAACAAAACAATCAAAACAAAAACGAAAAAAAAACAACATTGCGCACGACGGGTTCTATGTTGTGGACGGGAAATTAGAATATTACAGCCGAGGGCGCCACCAGCGCCCGAGTCATGTCGTCAATGAACTAACCTGATCAAATGCCGTTTACGGCACGGGAGCACGGTTAGTTCCACTTTTGGCCGCTGGTCTAACGCGTGAAGTACTCAAAACTGCGTCTCACTACCAGAAGTATGTGAAGTAGATATGGATTGCGGGAAATTTACTCGATTCCGTTTTCAAGTTGGTTTCAAACCTTAAATAATAAACACACGTCTACATATTCATATGCATACACATATACAAACGCAGCAAATATTTAACGTTGCCTGAGAACCTAACTTTCAAATAATTGGCTGCTCGACCTCAAATAAACGGACGGCGATAAAAAACATTTGGACGCTACTTTGCATTTTGATTAAAGTTTCGTCGGAAGGTATGTACTTTTCGCGTTGGATAATTGATACATTTAAGGGAACAAGTCAAACTTCTGTTGGTTTTCGACCCCTTTTGGCGTTCAATCGCCAAGTGTTATATTCTCTTTGATTTTAATGCCTTTTATAACCACCATTCAATAATCACTGGAGACACGCATGAGAACGTTTGACGCCAACTGTCGAGCTGTGCCGAGCGTTAGGTGTCATTTCGAAAATGTCATAGCATTCGTTGAAGTGGAAATGATACCGGCGTTGATTTCGGGTAATCACGTACGATAACATCGGAGGGGGTTGCATGTGTTGCAAATATTATGTCCAGGGTGTCCGCCATGTTGGAAATAAAACAAAAAACCCATCATAGTTAAAACCAGGTATGTATATCTAGATTTTTCAGGGTCTCTTTATGTGTTTATTAAAGGGCAGCATGTGATCGCCAAGTTATCAACAAATCTCACCCGGTTGGTAAATTAGTAAACACCTGTTTATATGTTAAGTGCAAATCGCCATTACCTTTAACGTAAAATCGCAAATGGGAAGGCGCAGGCGACGTAAAATTTGAATTAATTCAACCTTGTTACAGTTGCATCGTAAAATGAGAGGAAGATAGTGCGCACATTATGATGCGGAGGTGCTAAATGAAGTATCAAGAAATTTCGGTGAGTGACACACCGCTAATCACGAGATTAAAACCAGCCCAAGACTAATGTTTCGTCTCGTCGTTTCATTTTCCTCGGCGTAAGTAGAATAATTAGCGAAACAGTTGGCGGCTGTTAAAAGCGAAGGGGTTATGCTGTACCTCTGGCGGCGGTATCGCGCCAAATTCAATTTCAACGTTAAAAGCTCGCGCGCTCTTAAAAGTAAAGACACCCTTCAAATCTTTGCTCCACTTAATCCATCTTGGGCGGAAAAGAGCTTTCGATTGGCAGCGCACGCGGATGATGAATTATGTACGATCAAGCGTGAAGATTATGATTGTTTTGATCTATGCGAGGAAATCTGCCTGTTGAATTGCCCGACCGAAAGGGGCTTTCCTACTTCAATCAGAATTCATAATTTAGATAATGGATTACGTCGCACATCTTAAACTTCTGAAAACAGTGAAAAAACAAACTACTTGCAATTAGTGTTTACAAAATTGTTTTAAACAATTTCAAAAATCAAAGTTTGAAAAGCAATTCTAAATATTGAATTTTTGATTTTAAAATTGATTTTTCAGACGACTTTTAGTAAAATTAAAATTTTAACAATTGTACAAAAACAATTTCAAAAGCTTTAGCAGATGATTATTTACTAGATTATTTTAATAAATTTCTTTCAAAAATCTGAGGACGTAGAAAAAAAAGAATCTAAATTTCACAAAATAACTTTTTAAAAGGTATATATCAGATGATCATTCATAAAATTGTAAATAAAATTGACCAAAATTTAAAAACCGAACAAAAAATGAAATTGCATTCTGTTTTTAGGTAATTGTAGCTTATTGAAGTGATATTGATGTTTTGTCTTCTGTGGTTTCTTCTGTGGTTTCTTTCCAATGAGAAGACACTGCTCGCTGGGAGTAAATTATTCAGTTAATTTCCGGTAAAGTGAAATTTCAGCCAGGTCGGTTGGTTTCGTGCGTGGAACAGAGTCGTCGGTTATCGTGGCAACTGTGAGATCAGTCCTAAGTACGTGCTTAGTGCGCTGGAAGCGCGACCGGAGGCGCCTTAATCACGTAATTGCTCGCGAAATCCCTTATCTCTTAGCCGCGCGGGCTTGTTCAAACTCGCAAATTTGTGCCTGTAACATCAATCCGAGCACGTCGGGACGCTCGAATGTGCTCGCCAAATGAATCCCAGTATTGTGTGTATAAGATGCAATTCGCATACTTATTTGTCTTGCGATCTCGTATATTTTACTGCCTCGCACAAAAGCGTAGGAAGCCTTTCGTCTAAACGCACAAAGTGTACAAACAGTTGAAGCCGCTTTATCTTTCGTAACGATTTATGTTCAAGATTACTTATTTCAGTGGCAACGATAACTAAGCTCTCGTAATGGCGCGCTATCGCGACGCAAACGAATTTATACGCACTGTATAACACGAATAAGTTTACATATTTGTAAGGGATCTTTGCTTAGGATAACTATTTGTTCCAATCAGCTAGTTTGCAATTTCAAACTCACATCTCACTTCCTCCAACTTTTGCATCGTTCAAATTTCAAAACTGCTGCTTCAAATTCGGTAAAATCCAAATTTTTGGTTAGAAAAAAAGGGGTCTTCAAAAAAGTTTTCTTATTGTTGATGGTAATAAAAGTATATTTTCTATTCAAGAAGGGAGGGATTAGATTTTCGTTAAATATTAGCTCCACTGAAAAATGAATCGAAGTGATCAAGTGGAAGTGAAAACGGGGAGAACGTTGTATCAATTATTTCTATTATGTTTTGTCATTCCTCATTCGACGTTTATGGGGTGCTTTAAGGCCAGGGGGAAGTATTGTGCGAAACATATGAGCCCTTGCAAAATGAAAAATCTGTTCGAATTAGTAGCTCATATCGGTAATAGCTTTAAATTTATAGACATCAAAACGTGCATACCTCGGGTACAAAAAGAATGTTTGCAAATGAGTTGGGGACAAACTGCAAAAGCTCGAGCGTTCTCCCCGTCGCTCTTTTTTTTATTGATGCAATATGCATTTTTCGTATGAAATTGTCAAAAGACAAACAATCATAGATTGCGTGATACGTGTCGATATCGATAAAGTGTCATCCACTTCGGTAGAAAATTTTAACGCAATCTACATTCGAAGCCCGGAATAATTTTATTCCGCGAAAAAAAAAAAAAAAAAAAAACTAACACATACAGAGCCGACCAGCGTGCAATCTCTTTTTTTCTCTCGATCAGAGTAATGTTTATAATGCAAAGTGCAGGATTTCGCTTCTGAAAAAGAATTGAGCATCGCAATATAAATAATTCAGGACGATTGAGAGGCGCGAAATGGAACGCACGTCATTTTGGACACTCGGCATGCAAATTGCAAGCAATCCGACGCGGATCTGTGAATCGATCGAAGCACAGAAGTGTCATGGGGAACTGGCAAATAACGCGAAAACGCGGCATCGCCCGAGGGGTATATGACGCGTGGCATTGCGTGAACGAGCACTCATTTGAATCCGAATGGAGGCGATTTTCGCGAAGGATCTCCATGCCAGTCGCTGCCATTTCGGCGGGGGGGAACCACTTTTTGACATAAGTGCGATGCCCACAATATGTCACTGACAGAGCTCCCCTATAACGCTCGCTTCCCCGAACCGCCATTCCACTACTCAATTTCTTCGTATCTCTATTTCACTAGCTTATCAAATATATGACGCGCTGCCTTTATCACTTTATCGATATTTTATTCTATCTTACGATCCGAATCCTAAGTGACAATTTTTGTCGAAAAATGCTTCGAATCTAAAAAATCCGATAAAAAATCCGACAGCAAAAAAGAAGAGGTGACCCAACCGGGAAAAAAATTGTTTTGTTATGTTTTATCAATCAAAAGCAAAGATAAAAAAAGAAAAACAAAAAATATAAACCGTTTTGTATATATATAATAACAAATTTAAAAAATGGTCATTTTTCAATGTTGAAGTTTGAGTTTTGAAATTTAAAATAATGCAGAAATTTGCAGAATTGCAAACTTGAAATTTGAAGACTGATTTGAATTTTTAATTTCTAAATGCTTTTAAGATGATTTCAATTCGTGGATAAATGTTGATTCATGGAAATTTCAAATGAAGAATAAATGTACAAAAATTGAAAACATGAAATTAAAAGATTCAAATTTTGTAGTTGTATTAGACATTTTTAGGATAATTTTAATTAAAGTTTAATCTTTGAAAGATATTCGGTACGGGAAGTATGTTGTATTTGAGTTAAACAAAAAGGGAAGCGCGTTGCCGAAAATCGTGAATGCTCTTTTGTTTTTTCGACGTCGGTGCACAGTGATGGTGCGTCGCAATCGTCCTCGTCAGAAGATACATTGCCTTTAAAGCTTTCGACACCCTTCATAACGCTGAAAGAACTGCGCTGATCTCGAGACGGTATTACTTCTTTCTTCCTGTCGTCTTTCTCAGGACTCTTTGACATCCAAAGACAAGGAAATGACTCTCGATTAGTATGGCCGGATGATAACCACCCCAGTCGCGCTTTCTCCCAGCAGTCGGAGCCCGTGTGTCTCGATTTCATAAGGTACTTTAACGCGATCCTCAACCGCAGCTTTGGGCCTCACACTCATCCTTTCCATTTTCTGTTTCTTCTGTTGCCGAGTGCTGTCACTCCATTAAAGTAATGAAGACACTCGCCGACCAGCCATCGCCAGTCAAAGGGGAACTTCTTCCAAGGAATTTATTTCAAAACCAGACACTCCGACGGTTAAGCTTGAAACGAATGTCTTTCTTCTTTTCTATACTCCTTTTTTTGTTCGACCTCCCACACAAATTTTCAATCAGCCCCCATTCTTTTTTGCAACTTCATTTTTTATATTGTACTCGCCTCGGCTTCAAAATATGCCATTTACGTATTGCAACGATTCGTTTTTTTTCTCTCGCCCGCCACATCAAAGAAACATTTCTTTTACAATTTTTCGTTTTTTACAAAGAATCAAAAGTTGCTTTTTCTTGTTTTCTTCCATCTTGCTTGCACTATCTAGAATATAATTTTTGTTCTAATGTTGAGTGACGTTAATCAATTTTTGCCCAAAGTAGATGTTTGGAGCAGTCTTTCACCAAAGTTGAGAAAACGCTCCGCCAGAAGCTTTTAAAGTAATAAAGAGTAACTCAATTTAAAACAAGGACCCGAACCATTGTCTGATAATATGAAAGTATCGCGGAAATGAAGGATAGTCACGGAGATGTATTCAACTCCAGGCTCCTCGCAAGATAAAACAAGAAGATAAATTGTTGAACCCTTTCTTATTTAGGTAACAGGTAGAATTAGATGATAAGGCAGGGACATATTTGTTTTTATTCCTCCAGAAGGAAGAAAAAACAAGTAGTCAAATAAAATGAAAGATATAGTTTGGGTGAAAAATGTCAAAAGGACACGAATAACCATAAATGTTTTGCGCGTCGTCCCTACGGTCGAAGTAATTGAGAAACGTGACGTGTGCATGCGCGCAAAATGATATTCGTTCAATCCAAAAATTTAATTAAACGCCAGGGCGAAAAACAAAACGGGGGAAACCTCTCGACTAAACAACAATCAAGCATCAAATCAAACTTATTTGTATTCATACGGTCATCATATCACCGTCGACAACGAGCAGTTCAATTTCGCAGGGACGCATTTATATATATTTCTTTGATAAAAAATAAAATGGAAAATGATCTTTTACACTGAATGGAATTTTATTCAATTAGGTTCGTTCAATCTCATTTTTTATAATTCACTATAAACTTGACCGTGATAAGTTTTAATTGCATTGGTTCACCCGAAATTTATATATGTTTGCTTATTTATACAGTTATTAAAGAAACATGATCCGCGAATCTGAAAATTGAGATTAATGAAATCAATCGTTCTCACTAATGCAATTGGAAACGTTATTTATTAATGAGATGTTTTATTCAAAATTATGATCATCAATATTGTTGATTTTGAAAATTTAAAGAATACCACTATTTTTTTACTTCAACTTCAAGAAATATTATTTCTATTCCCATTCGAACAAAAATATATTTAATATAATACATTTCATTATTCAATATATTTTTTTATATTATATAAAAAATATACAATTGAAATATATAATTAATACTTCCTATGAAGTATTATAAATTTTTGTTTATTTTAAATATTAGAATTCATATTTTGATTAAAAAAAAGAAATTAAATTGAGTAAAATGACGTTTAATCTCGGACGGATCTGTAAAATGTCGTTCAAAGCATGTCCAGACTTGGAACTTATTTTTCCCGGGGTAACAAATGCGGGTACAATTTTTCGTCACGATACCGATGAAAATAAATCTAATCCTCTCGGGTGAATGTCTCGGTGAGCTTTTTTGCGCCATCCTTCATCGTGGATTTTATTGTTCGATTGCCTGCAGGCTTAGCCGGTGCGCTTTATACGTGCACGTATAGCGTGCGCCCTGGCTCAGGGAGCACGTTTTCATCGACGAGAAGAGAGCGCGCGTCGGTTAAATCCTTCGCTCTCGAGGTCCGCTCCTATCTGCGTGATCTCGAGTATGTTTTGCAGTGCTTTGCGTGTTTCAACTTGGCCCCCGTCGAGGGGGATCAAGAAGGCGAGCGACGCCTATAATCCGCGTCGGCTCGGAGCATCTCGGTTAACCGTAGATTGCGAAACAGTGCATAAACTTTATTCCTAGTTTAGTGGAGTTTGGATAAACGAAAACCTCTTTGGGGCTTGGCACGATTCCACTTTGTAAATAGAACCAACTGCCTCCGCGCTAATGGACAAAAACGCGCATAAAAGCATCACACACCCCCTCCCCCCGGGCGCAATACACGCGGCCCGCTCATTCAATGCAACTCTCTCGCCTCTCCGCATTCATGCAAAATATTCTTCGCGAGCTGGCTCGGTCCGCGTGCAATATTTAATGCTTTACCTATTGGATAAAAGTTCGAATGAAAACATTATTCTCTTTTCGTTTTAAATTGAGACGCCAGAGGATGGCTAACGGTCGCTGCGGAAACGCGCCATCCGTGTTATTTATTTATTCGAATATTGTCTGATAATGGAAATAAATTTTTCAGCAAACGCGCGATAAATTGTCAAAATGATGGCCCTTTTTTTCCGCCGCTGTACCCTCTCTCCCCCACCCAAACCATTCTCATTCAGGCTTGTTTTAATGGGCGAAACTGTATTTCAACAAGTCCCACATAAAAACGAATTATAACGCATTTCCACTGAAGTTGTCTTGATTGTCGCGTCGTTTATTTGAATTACCACTGGGCTTTCCAAACTCTCTTTTTTTTCGTCACTATTAATCAATGTTTTATAGAGGAGTTAAATTCAATAAAAATCTACAAAACAAGGTTACACATAAAAAGCTGAACAACAAGTTCAATTTAATAATCAATTTGAAATTTGTAAAGAAAAATAATTGAAAGGATAAAAAATAGTTTGAGTTTGTTTGAAAAAGTGAATATAAAAAATGTTTGTTTTGTAAATATTTTTGCAAAAGTAATTCATAAGTTGAAGTAGGCTTTTTTCTGCAAAGTTCCCCACGCGGTGCTTTTTATAACATCATTGAAGGAAGAAGAAGAATAAAAAAAAAAGAAAGTTTCTCAAGTGTCATCTGAAAACAAAACAATCGTCCATTCCACGGGACATTTGAAAAAACAATCAGCTTTGTTGGCCGGGCCGAAACATAAGAGGATCGGAACACGCTTTCGAACATGACATCTTTGTCGATCGCGCACGAACGACGGAAGCCGCGAATCGGCCAGATGTCGCGCCCTCGGTCGCGTGGCCGCAACGCGCAGTTAGCCTGTCGGGCTGCAATAATGAACGTCTAATGCTGTCACCGGTTGCGGACTTATTGACTTTTCATTTGTCGCGGCTTCGACCCATGCGACATTATATGCCACGCGGGTACTTTGATTTCGCGAAGGGCCACTCGAGGCCATAGTTGCGACGCAAAATTAAAGGGGTAGAAACAATATACAAATAAATACTGAAACGTACCAGGTCGTAGGGCACTGCCAACCGAAATGCAAAGTTGGATGAGGAGCGTGAGAGCGTTGATTCGAATGCATTCGAGGCCGAAAGAGCGCACTCAAGTCCGCAAGATACCGATCTCGAACAGGTGACAATCGTGGGAATTCGATTGACGATTGACGGTCCGGGGATGTTTGCATCCCGGGGATGCCAGTTTTGACTGACGCTTGACAATGACAAGTCGATCAAGTGGCCTGGCGCGTGCCCAACCACTTATTAGATCAATTACCGGACAGGCCTTCATTATTACATGCCGGGCTTTCTCCCACTCATTTTGTTGCTTTCTGTGTTGTTTTATGGCGTTGAACATGATGGAGGACACTTTGTAATTTATAGCCCCTGACATTTTCCACTAACACTAATTGACAACTTGCGTTGCTCGATACTTTTGGCTCCAATCGATTCGTTGTTTCTAATAATATGAGTGATTCATTTGTCATGCATTAGCAATTCTATCTAACCGTCTCGTCATTAAATATTGTGCGCGCAACCAAAAGCCCCTCACGCTCTCTGTGTATCAATCTCTCTGTTCCTGTTTCCATTATCCAGGTCAACATTCAAACAATGTTGCCCGATGCTGTTGTCTCGCTTATTTCTAACAAATTTTCGCATCAAAATTTCATCAGTCAGATCCATTTGGGTTCTACCAAATTTCACATTCGTAAAAATGGTAGTTTTTGTTTAAAAAAAATTATCTCTTTTTTTATATAATAATATGTATTTCATTAAGAATGAATTTCAATTTGAAATTCAAATTTGATGATTATAGAAACTGTTTTTTCTTTTTCAAATCAAAAAGATAGAAGATGCTCCAGTAGATCCATTTTGGCAATAAGAAATTTCAAATTAAAAAAAAAAATTAATTATATAATTTGTAATTAAATTGAAAATGAGATAATTATAGAAATTGTTTTGTTTGTAGATCAAAAAGATACAAGATCAGAAGATACATTTCAGCGAGTGTATATAACAGAGGTGATTATTTTTCTTTGTTGAAGAATGAAGAAGGGGTTTGTGTTTTGGTATGGTTTTTGGTAACCAGCCAAATGAAGGCTGCAATGGTAAGTAATTGGCTCGGAATGAGTTTCTCGGGACACAATTGCAGGAGCTAAACCGAGGAGGAAAGTAGCATGATGTAATGGTACCACTTTGGGAGTCAAAATATTGTACCGTTCATTGAAGTTGGGTAATATCGGATAACGCGACACATGCAGACAATGGTAGCGGCGCAATGCTCATCATTAGCAAAGACGCAGCGCAGAAGCCAAGACAAAGGTCGCGGTGTGTATGAACCGTCGAGCGTAATCACCCATATGTACCGTTTAACAATGCTGCCGTAGCTGCGCGGGTACTCGAGATCCTCGCACGAGGATTATCCATTAGAGACCCTGTTTAATCGGACCTCTAAAGTTTCGCGCTCGCAAGATAATTGGCTTCTCCGTCGGAGTATTTGCGAGACGCTTTTGAGTCAAAAAACCGAAACAAAAAGAGAACAAGAAAAAAGGTACAGGCGAAAGAAGACGAAAAAAAAAAAAAAGAAAACATACGGCGGAGAGAAGAAAACAACGCGGAGGAGCGGGTGCGTATCGCCCCAGCCGAAAGAATGAAGAGGTTCAAGGGGTTGCGCCAGTGTAAACATGTCAGACGCAGCAGCCGCCATTAATTAGAACCCTCCCGGTTACCGACAGAAAAGATTTTCACTCTATCTCTTGTCTCGCAAATATCTCGATTTCATCCGTCTTTATTACCTTTGAATGCACTACAATTAACTGCCTACTGATTTATAAATTAATTTTTTACCCGCCAGGACCCGTATATCAAACTCACAGCTATTCAATCCCATTGTTTCAGACTGGCGAGTAAGATTGATTGCGGCACACTTTAGACTCAAACGTATCTCAACTTATAGAACTTGGCTCGACATTGTTCAAGAGTGTAACAAAAAATAGAATCTCAAATGAAGATCACTGTCTTTCAATAATTTAGAAATATAATAACATTAGATGTATTCCATACAGAAAAAATATATAATATATATTTCAACATACATTTTACGTATATTTTCTATATTTAAAATATATCCGCATACATTATAAATATAAGTAATTTATAAATTATTTATAAAGCGACAATAAATAAAATATTGAATGAATATAAATTTTATCGAAAAAATATATTATATAATTAAAATATATTTACACATATATTTTTGTCTTTGTGGGATGTTCTTAAACTTTTTCTAATTTCATGTAAGATGTTAAAATGTCTATTTTTTTCATTATTACCAAAATTTGTTTGATAATTTTGTAAATTCTTAAAAACATAATACAAGAATGAGAAATATGTAGAATTTTTACAAGGGAAAGTGAATGGCTAAGTTTCAGATGTGTCAAAAAAAAAAAAAAAAAAAATTTGCATTGCAATTGGTGGTTCATTCATCATTAAATTCTTTGTTTTCCAATTGAATTAAAATTCGCGAACTGTTAATAATTTGGTTGAAAGATTAATCGAGACGAAAATTCGGTGGAAAATTGTCAATAAAATTTTGTAATGCTTTTGTGTGAAGGTGTGCGGGCGGCAGTTATAAAAGGGGCACACAAAGGTGTGCATCCATTGCATAATGACGAAACATTTGACGATAAATTGTCGTGTAATCATCTTGTTTACATTGAAAGCGAAACATTACCATACATCATATCGCCTCTTGTATGCTGAATAAATTTTCCTCGTTGTCCCGGGCTTTAATTCATATGTTTGAAAAATATATGAACCCGATGCCCGCTCTCAGTGGAGAACGATGCGAATGCAAAAATTATGAATTTGCGAATCTTGCAAAATTCCCGCCATTGATATTCATGCTTTAATAAACCGGCAAACAATTTTCCACGAGAGAATTGCATTCAAAAGTCTAACAAAATTTTCATTTTCATTTTCCAGGTTTTTCCAGTCCACTTACCGGCCACTGGTGTAAAAAGGAAAAAAACGTCAACTGGAGCGAGAGAAACACAGAGAAAGAGATGAAAAACGATTTTATTTTCCACTTTTTTAAAAGTAAATTGTTGTTTTTTCCGAAAGCGTGCTCTTTTCTTCGTATGATATTACATTTTTTGTTGGCAAACATGTGCAGTGACACATGACAAGATTATCACTGGGTTGGAACCAACAGACCGATTAAACAGTAACAAATTTCATATTTCCCTCTCGCGCAATATCAAACACGGCAAAACTTTCTATGGCATTTCATTTTATCGACATCGATTATTGAAATTCTTGATTACTCTTTTGAAAAAGTTCGTGATTAAATGTCACGTTGCAAGATGTGATCCACAGTATTCTGTTTGTGAACAAAAAAAACATAAAGGGCTGTGAAAATATTTTTCAATTTGACCCAATGCTGAAGTGCGCGTGACGTACGATTCTTTTTGTTTTTTTTTCAATCTTTTAAAATTACAAGCCCGAAGCATTAATGCAATGGGCAGCGTCAAAGTGCGCCATAGCAAAAGCATCGTGATTGAGTACACAAACGTTGGTATTCATCGAATATACATATTACATGTTTGCTGTACCTGCTGTTACAAGGGCTTGTAACATTTCCCGGTTCTGTGTCGGTGAATACGATATCCGCGCCGACTTTGTCCGAGTCGGTGGATGCAAGTTATACGGTCTTCGGTTATCTATGCTGTCTAACAAACCGCGCCACGAGTTAAAAGCAAATAGCCTGTGGCCCAAGGTGCCGGGAATTGATTAGAGTGTCAAACCTAGTAGTAGTTATGGATCCTTATGTACGAAATGCTTTCACGGAAAATCCCTCGGGGCGCTCGTTGGCGTGCGAATATTCATTAGGGCCATTTTAAATTTTAGATATGAATGTAAGATCAACTGATCTTTACAACCAATCTAATTTTAATTGAATTCCAGCTTGACTTTCTATATGCGAATTAAACTCAACTCAATTATCTTCTATTCTTTTTTTTTTATTCTTGCATATCAATATTTCAACATTTTTTGCGTCGAGTGAAACTGAACTTTATTAGAGACAAGGAAAAAGTCCATTTTCAGTTTCAAGTTTTTCAATACAGATTTATCATGGTAATTATGGTTCCATCAGTACTTGAACTGTAAAAACACTTTTCCTTTGATCAAAATTTAAATCGGTATATTTGAGTATTCTTGATAGGTTACAGTTTTGTTATGAAATATTTTAAAACGAAATTCAACAACGTTCATTATTATAAGTAAGTCAGTTTTGATTTGAAAAAAAAAAAGCTTTTATGGAAACTAAAATTTTTCACAAAATTCCATCTAGTTTCGTGGGTGGAGATCCGGTCATATTTTATTGCAAATGATTGTCTACCAATCGACGTAAAAAAATTCGCGTTTTAATGCTTGTGTACACAATACATAAAAAAATTACTTAAAAAAATCGAGCAGTCTGTACGTGCGTCGATTGCACGTTGAATCAAGCGCGTCAAAAATAGATTAAAAGCGTAAAACTGAAAAATTTGATCAAAGCCTGGCAAATCTCAATATTAATTGACCCGACTTTTCCACAAAAATGACAATATCCGAGCAACCCAACGGATATTCTCGCAGTTTCTCTCTCTCTCTCTCTCTTTTTACAACTGTACGTTTTATTTGTAAAGTTTTGGGAGATGAAAAGAAAAAATGATGAGAGGAGAATTAACTCTAGAGAGGCGACCAAGGGGGAACGTCACTCTTCGGTGCGTTTATTTTGGCCCTTCGCCGAGTTGTTATCCGATGCTGGGCGATAAATAAATTTGCCGGGCGATGGCCACAACTCTTCGGCCTCGCTCAGGACAGCCAGCGGCTCGCTTCAGCGAGCTGTCCCGTGCACGCCGCTAGACGACGCGTCACCGACGCGGTTTTCGTTGCTGCGAATGTAAACGGAACACGAGCCTGGCCCCCACACTCCGCATTCGCACGTTTACAGCTGTAAATCAAGCGGGCGCATCGGAGGTATTTCAGTTAAATGACACATGAGTGCGCGCAACGCCTCAACTACTCCGACGCCAAATTAGTTTTCCTAGGCGCAAAACTGCACAACAAATATTTCAAGAACAATGTGAATTCATTTTTCGTTGGTTTTGAAAAATGAACGAACGCACACTCACAAATCGAACGAACGAAAATTAATCCACGTTGAAGAATTTTGCGAAGTAACAAAAACAAAAAAAAGATGAAAAAAAGTAGGTCCGGTGAAAAAATAGCACTTTGACGTGGTATTTTAATCGAATTCTAAATTGGTTTGAATTTATTTCAAATAAAGGCGATTCATCGGGACTGTTTGTTAATCAGTTATATGATAATATAACTGAGTAATTTCATAGCATTTGACGAACGTCCCCGGAGCTTTTGACTTTTTGATCATCAAAGTAGAAGCGTCGATTATTTACATTTGGTATAATTTTAGTATTCAATTTGACTAACAATTTTATCCCGCAATATTTCACCGGCCGTTTGACATAAAATTTCGAAACCGTTCGCACGTACGAGTCAGTTACGTATAAAAACAGCAATAACAAGAACGAATTCCTCGGGAGAGTTTTGGCACCCGTTGTACTGTAAAGAGAGCTTTTATTTATCCAAATTATTTTTCCATCCCTTCCACTCGATTTTTTTTATGTTCATCATTTCAAGCTGAAGTTTCAATTTTTCTTGAATTTTTACCGCCTGTAAAAATGTCAGGAGGACTCTGGCACTTTAACAGAATGATACGCCTTATATGCACACCCTTTCGTCTATAAATCTAGATATGTGATTTTGGTAATGTACTTTGTAATATATTACTTTGTTTATTGAAAATTTACCGACGTAAAATTTAATATATTGCATAACATAAACGGAGGCGACGCTTCTTGTGCATAATTTTTGTCTTCCTGATTTATATCTCATAAAAACAATGTGAAAACTGATTGTCAGGATCGATTATTTCAGTATTGGACATGCAACATTTTTTCAAGTTCAGCTAGTTTCCAAAATTTCAAAATTGTTTCTCTATTTGAAAAACTTCCATATGTCATACACAAACACACAATTAACAATAATTTTCAACATTATTTGTCACATTAGGACAATAACAATTTGAACATAAAATTAAAAAACTTTAGTTCAAACTCTTGAAATGAGATCTTGAAACATTTTAAAGAATTACAAGGACCGAAAATCATTACAATTTCAGACCTGAAATTTTTTGCGGAACCCGTCGTTTTCTCAATTGTGTGTGGCTCTTAATGACAATCTTTTCAATGTGACAAGATCTCCTTATCAAGGGATAATTGTTGTATAACGAGGACCGGCGTCTCTAATAAGAAAGTTTTCCTTTAAATCCTAAGCTAATACCGTCGCACGTTTTTTTTTTTCAGGCTGGCTCAGAAATTTCGCAACGATGAACGCGCTCTAGCCGTGTAACGAGCGACGTCGCAGACAGGAAAGGCCAAGTTTTATAGACGCAATGTTACGAGATATCCCACGGGAGTGAGGAGTATGAGAGGAAATAAGGGACCGCGCGAGAGACGTATCCGGGGTTCGCGTAATGAGACTCTCAAAATATAGCTAACGACGATTGTCGAGGGTCAGTCTAGCGTGCCTTAACTGCGACTGTCCATTTTTATTATTTCCCTTTTTTCCTTGGCCCTCCCCCGCTCTTTTCGCTCTCACCCTTTCTCTATCGCTTATTTCGTGCCTCCGCGACTGCCCCTCGTTCGTCTCCTTGTTCTGGGTTGCCGCATATCCGCCCTTTCTCGTAACCTCTCGCTAAGATGCGGCGGCGGAATAGCCAGTGATAAATTTAAGTCGGTTACTGCTTTTCGATGGTTTAATGCAGGGGAACGGAATTGAGTAGCTGCGACAACGGCGAGCTTCTTTGAGAAAGCAAGAGCAAAGAGGAATAAGTAAAATAAAACAAGGAAACGATTCTTGACGAAAAAAAATAACCGAGGGAAAAAAAGAGAAGAACCGGAAAGGAAGAGGAAAGAAATATAAAAAGAAGAGAGGAGGCAAAAAGTGTAATCCCCGAGCAAAAAAGGGACAAACAGTAATGAAGACGAAAACCGTGGCTCGGAATTTGATGGCAAATCTGGCATTGAAAAGAACTAATGACGGCAACAATCCGATCGAGCACCGGCGTATCCAATTTACTAGTTGCTGTGCATTATGCTCCATCAATTCGTTAATTG
Source organism: Trissolcus basalis (assembly GCA_025266255.1). Taxonomy (NCBI): domain Eukaryota; kingdom Metazoa; phylum Arthropoda; class Insecta; order Hymenoptera; family Scelionidae; genus Trissolcus; species Trissolcus basalis. The sequence goes on from JAAMPD010000060.1 coordinate 91,135, forward strand.
TTTGAAATCTACTTATGCGCAGCTGTGCATTTTTTATTAGCATCTCAATTGTACGGATTTATTTCCAAAACTCGATCCGGCTCGGATCTCCCGCATAAGCTCCGTGGCTGAAACATTTACAAGTGCAATTGTTTTTTACAAAATCCATTGTAACAACAAGTGGGTCATTCTGACACAGATTTTACTCTCGTTTAAACGTAAAACGAAACAAAATCAAAAGTCTTGAATTGACTATAAATTCGATACTTTTTGCTGTAATCAATCTTTGAACTTTCCAATACAAGAACAACAGAATCGTTTTTTCAATTTAATTTGTCTTCTTTTTACATTTTTTAACTATACAAAATAACAGAATTAAATTCTCCAATTTTAGAATTTTGATATTTTTAATTTAAATTTTAATGTTAATTTTGCAAATTATATATTATGCATTTTTCATTTTGGTTTCAATTGGCGGTTTGAATTTTGGAATACCTATCAAAATTTGGAATGTTCAATTTTAATGTTAATTTTGCAAACTCGCCTTGCAAAATTGCTCTGAATGTTCCTTGTAACTTGAATAACAACAGTGCAAATAATTTAACAGTGCACAAAATCGTGTTGCGTAAACATGGTGTTTACCACTATTCTGTTTGCAGTTGAACTTGGAGTTTCCCGTCGGTTTTGTTGTTGAGCACGTTTACAATTTACAACAGAAGTTGGAAAACGTTGCTGAATTCAATTGTGATAAGAACCAAGGGGGTTGAACAGGAACGTACAAAACTCTTCGTTAAATAAAACCGACGATAAGTCCGCTCTTTTTTTTTTTTGCTATCATGTAACTTTTTTGCAACCGTAGCAAATCGAACTTTCATTGTCATGGAGGCTACCGATCGGCCAATTTTAATTTCAATTTTTCATCCGAAAGAAAGCGCGTAATTTGCCATTTTGGTTTTATTATTCATTTTCTCAAAGCAACAAAATAAATTACACAGTTGGTTTGTGATTGACTCGCAAAACAAAATCACAATCCCGAGGCCACAACTCGATTAATTTATAAAATTGAGATAGCCCAGAACCGTCAGAGGGTGGGGATCTAATCGTACTTTATTTCAAAGAGAAACTATAAAATTCCGTAGAGAAAGTGATGCACTTCATTGTTTCGATGATTGGCGTCTTATTGATTCCTCCGCGGTTCAGTTGACTTTCTCGTTATTTAGAAAATGAGGCGGTAATTACCTGGGACTTTTGCCAGATGCAAAAGATAGGCGAAGAACAATTTATTTTCCGTACGTTTTCAATCAGACGGCTCGATTTTTCGAGTCCCCTGTACTTTTTGTTACCCAACGTTTTTAAACCCGAATCAAACTTATTACACCTTAATCTCTCCATCTCATTTTCATTTCATCTTTTTTATTCTTTAATTTCATCCCCCCCTCTCCCCCATTTTGATTGGATCTCTTTTTGAATCATTTTTTGCAACAAATATTCATCATTTTGACTCACGTGCAGTTAATTATAGTGATCGACCAGAAGAATCGCGTTTATCCGTCACTTGTGGACATGCATAGTGTCTTGTTAGCGTGACATCTCGAGCCCAAACCCACTTAAATCATTCTCGCCTTTTTTCTATAACTGTGATTGCGACAGAAAAAAGGCCCAGGGAGCGATGCAAATGGTAAACATAAAAAAGGGAAAAAGTCAAGAAAAAAAAGGAAGAAGAACCATACGTTTTAGAATTAGACCGCGATGCAGATTCCTAACTGTAATACGCATTTTCCCTTCCCTTCACGCGTCCTCTTATTTTCTCGGTTGGGTTTTTGTTCGTTTATCCAGGTCAGCCGACAAAACCGCACCACGCCTTTGGGTTCATGATGGTGAGGACGGTTTATTACTATCATTACCGTTACTGTTGCGTATATAAGATGCATCCCATCATGAAATTGGTAGCATTATCGATAATTGCCAAATAATATGAAGCGTGGTCAAAAGGCTTTCAAAAAAAGAGAGAGAAAAAAGCAAAGTTTTCCACGTGTTTATGATGTCTCTTTTTTTTACAGGTCCCGTCCAGAGAGGATTAGCTTTCTTTTCCTGACGAGTACGCAAAATTAGATTCATGGGATGATTTTTGTGTCGATAATTTTGCATCATCGAGGAGGAAAAAAATTGTGGAAAATGAAGGAAAAAAGGAACGGAAAAATAATCTACACCCATAAGCAACGGTAAGCGTGCTGATGATGTAATTGAATCGGAGGATGATGCCGAGTTAAGGGATCGGAAGATTATTTCTGCTGAACTGAGAGGAGAGAGGAAGACTCATTTGGATTTATGATGCAAAGCAATCGTTTTGGGCATGATTATGCAGAATAGTTTTGTATTGAGAATGAGAGATGATTGACTAGTTTGTGCCGCTGCCGAGTGTAATTAATCATCCGAGATAGTGGGTAGCTTGATAAAAGTAAAATCTAACGTGCAAAAAGTGTCCCACTTCACGAGGTTTCGCGGAGGTACTATAAAATGCCGTAGCGTAATGCACAATAAAGATAAGAACTCGGCAAATGGAATCTAAATAGAAATATAATTTGGTTTCTCGGGAAGTACACTTGAGAGCGTAACACGTTTAACAAGAGCAAAGTTGAAAACGTAGTCGCAAGAAGTTTTATGTTTTTATATCACCGACATTTTTCTTTGCGCAATTCTAATCTCGTCGATAAAGTTGTACTTGTTGTTCTTCCTTAGCGACCAACTCGATTGTTCAAAATTTAAGTTGTAATGTGCGGTACAAACAAAACTGCATCTTTCAAATGGATCTTGAATTATATTAATTAATCTGTCGAAAGATTAATTAAGTTTAGAATTAGATTAAGTTAAGAATTCGTTTAAAATTAAACGTTTTGTATATTTATATATGTCGTTTTGTCCATTTTTTCAATTGAAGATATTAGCTTAGAGCACTACGCAAACAAAAATATATGTCACATTAAATTTTACATATATTTTTCATAATCAAAAACAGACTATTTTATCAATCTATATGTTGCAATTTAAAAAGTCAATTTGAATCAAACTTATTATTTTTAATCCCGCCTGGCTAATCAAATTAACGGATATTATTTTCTATTAGTCATGATTCGGGGTATCAAATATTTCGACAAATCACTATGATTCCCTGGGGACCGTACTTGCAGTCGGTTACCCGCAGCTTTCCACCCCTGTACCTTAAGCAAATGAGAAATTCGGTCCGTCCTGAATCTCCCGGTTTCCTTCGCTGCCAATTAAAATCCACCAAAATGATTGTTTTGCATACGAAAATGCATTTCCCATGTGTTTCAATAGAATTTTTATTTTCCTAAAAAAAACGAAAAGGGTGGGTGACTTGTTTCGATATCGATTATATTGACAGTCAAAAAAAACTTAAAAAAAAAAAAAAAAAACAAGGAAACGAGCAAAAAACATTGTCGATGATAATTAGAGAATATTTGGATGAGCGAATATAAAACTGAAGTTCGATTCATGCCGTGTGGGATTGATGGTGACAAAAAGCGGGACATTTTTCTCCCCAACTAGACACGGGTCCTGCGAATAAATAACAAGATAAGAACTGAATTCAAACGTATTGTTCGATTAATCAATTTCCGTGAATTTTTGTTAGTCATTCATCCGGACGGATTCGATCAGTGACCAGAGAAAGTTGGCAGGGTCCTTTCCGTTGCAATGTGGATAAACGAGTGAAATGGTTTTGACGTAGAGTGGTGGGCCCACCATACCATTCCATAATCCATTGTGTCCAGTGCCAATTAAACGGTGCTGCCATGCGTATGGTCAGCAACTAACCGTCCATTCTCAACACAGTCACGAATCTCGCGGCGTAGTCTATAGCACAAACGCACACCGGGACAACTACTGATTGGGGAGCATCTGGACCTCGGGCGTCCCGGCAATTACTGCTCTGCATCGTTCTTTATATACATACCAACTACACTCATACATGCATAAGTCTTTGTCGTGGATCCGAGACAAAATATACATTTTTATCTTGCAATCTCGCAATTACTTTATTTCCTATCTGATTGGGCTTCTGGTCTTCCTCCTAACTCTCCGTTATATATACTTTTCTCAAATTTATCATACACACTTTATCTGAATTATAGATTTGAAATGTATATTTATGTTAGTCAAGTAAAAATTAATATATACTCAGGCAAACGGAAATATATCTCCTCACGTATATGCATGTTAACATATAGACAAAAATTTATTTCAAATTAAATTCGCATTTGATACTGATAATTTTTTTTTTTTTTCTAGATTAGACAAGACGTGTTTTTTCGGAGAGTATCATCATTTGGATCTATTTGGGTATGAACAAATTTTAAATGTGGAAAAAAGATATTAGTTTTATTTTTCTGCAAGACATCTTTTATTATATGTAATAACTTACATGCTCAATAACTTATGCTCGCATTTATATTATAAAAAGTATTTAAAAAGTTGTATAATTTTTTATAATATCATTTCTTTGTATTTTTGAAGACAGGTTTTATTGAACTCACAAGCACTGTTTGTTTTCGTGTGAAACAAGTTGCAAAAGGGCGCATCTCAACGTGTGTATTCTTCAACGCCCATTCATGCATTTTAATACTCCAAATTACCCGCATTATTGCATCATGATTTTTCACTCCCCTAGACCAAAGTTCCGTCATGCGAGGTACATCTGCATCGCCGAGGAGAGAGAGCGTTCACTCGAAAATGTTGATCATTTTTTTTTGTATTCACAACGTCTATACCGCGCGATCGCCGGCCGGCACGTTTAAGAGCGCCAAGTACGTGATTTCCCGACTGAAATTGAGCTTATAATGAGAATAATTAACCCGCGATAAGCGCGAGTTCGATTTATTAAAATCGCATCCGTCGTTGCTCGTTGTAAATTGGAATTAAACGAGGGCTCGCAATGAAGCGTCATCGAACAAACGAAAGTCCGAGTTAATTTCACGATTCATCTGTTAATCGGGCAAATCGCTTCTTTTTTTTTCCTTCTATATTTTATTTCTCGGCGGAGAAATATAGTGGAAACGAAATGACAGGAAGTTTCAATCAAATTCAAGCCGAAGGCAAACGCAGCAAGACACCCTGTAGAGTTTCATCCAAGACACGTGTTCGGCCACGTGTGTTCCTGACCCTTATCTTGTATTATTTTCATTCTCCTTTTTTTCCATTGGTCTTTCAGTTCTTTTTTCCTCTCTCCGGTTGGTTTCGAGTCCCTGACTCAATACGCGGGCCTCATCGTTTTGGTCCTGTTGCATCAACTCTCGTACTCCCCTCGGCCGATTTTTTTTGTCTTGTTTTATATTCTGCACACCAACAAACTGTAACGTACTGCTGCACCTCGGGTTCGTTGTTTTGCTCCCGCCTTACCCGAGATGGGGAGAAGGCTTTTATTATTTTATTGCAAAACTGGTTTGTCAGTACGCACCGATCAGAAATAAGAAGATGATAAGCGTGCTAAGAAGCATCAACCGCGGGAGCGAGAGAGTACAGGTTTTCTTGGCCGATGTTTTCTTTTTCTTTTTTATTCTTATTCTCTTTTTCGTTTTTTTTCTCTCGTTCCTCCGCTCCCGGAAGTTTGTGTAAAAATAATAATCAGAGGTGTGTAAACGGAGATAAAAAAGGGATCGCATTGAAAAATAATATGATTTGTTGAATCGTAAATTTAATGAGATAAAAAAAGGATGTTTGCGCGTTACAATTATCTTGTGATTCGAGGCATTGAGCGCACAGCCTCGGGTGTTACCAGCGTCTTTCGCTCTTGGGTTTCAATTATTTTTTACCGTTCTCAGACCACTTTTCAAACTCAAACGTCAGCCCGATACTTGTCGATGCTTCCACGCAAGAATCAATTTTCATCTTTGTTTACGAAAATTTCTGTCGCAGTTTCGATAACTCCGTCAATATTCATTTTTAATTTTTGAAATTGCCAATTTCGTTTGATTAAAAAAAAGATGAAAACAAGTTTCTTATCCCCGTTGTGGTACAAAATTAATTCCACGTTGTTACAAAATCTATAGCAATTGCAGGGTGACTAATTTTAATAACCTGATCAATATTCATTTTCAATTTGTAAAAGTCATTAAAAAAGAGGAGACATTTTTCAAACTTCGCGCCACTTTTCAAACTAATTTAACTTCCCGAATCCAGCCGACGCCAAGTGACTTACGGTGCGGTGGGGAAACCCCTTCAAAACCCCTCATACAGGTTTTACAATTTTCATTCAACCCTTCTGTTGATCCTTTAGAAGCCACATTTGTTCAGCAAAAACAAAAACACCTGAAAAAGAAAAAGAACAAACGAAAAAAATATATATATACATATATATATCTCCCACATCACCTCAACTCGTTACAAAACTTTCATTACAGGAAGTTCATTTTCAAAAGTAATATATAACAAAAGTTGATAAAAAATTGGCTATTGCTAGTGACAAAAAAGCACACGGAATCATATATTTTTCGAGTGTTAGATAACTCTCATAACAAACATCTGATAAATGCTTTTGCCCGTAATTTATTAATCCCTTCGCAGAGAGAAATCTCGCAAAATTGAAAAGAAATTCCTGATTAAAAAAATATATTACGCTATAAATCCTTTTAACAGTGTTTGAGGAGTGCTGTGTATATGGCGATCCTGTATTGGCTGCTCCCGTCTTACTACGTATACGCTTTCTTCTTCTTCTTCTTTTTATATTTTTTGCAGCCGCGACCCTCCTAGCCTCTTATTTACGATCCCCTCTCTCTCTCCTGTGGCTTCTCTTATCGCAGTCACGTGGTGCAACGTGACGTCATGCGGTCACTAACCACGTTATGTACGCGGCACTGACCTTACCCCGAGCAGAGCTTATCCTGCAAAATGTTTTCAATCTCGATGCCAGCAGTACATTTAAATTTTACGATACAACTGTGCGTTCTAAGCGAAGAGCTTAATTAAACTCTTACGTACGCTTTGTTTTACAAAATTGTCGTCAAACTGCACTTACAAATTGAACTTACCAAAAATGACACGATAAAAACAAAATCACTCACTGTCTTCTTTTTTGTTACAGAAATCAAATAACAAGTGGAAAAGGATAAACAAATGAAAGGCCGTAATGGAATCGCGATGGAAATGATGTAACGACAGATCGCGACATCTGATAACGAGGGAAAATTGTTGGACGAGTTGAGTGCGTATTAATTTTGAACTGGTGGAAAAAAGCGATTGGGGCATGAATAATTTATGGAATATAAATTGAATAATACGTTGCATATTGAATCGTAATTTTGATACATCTTGTATAGCACCGTTGGGTAAAGTCGATCGGCCTCGAGTGGGGACAGCGGCGGAGGGGCGTAGGAGAAGTCAACCGGTCCTCGGACGGGGGACGCCCGACGAGGCGGGAGAGAGCGTAGTACTACGTCTCGTACTACACGCACGTGCGTGTGTAAGACGATGATAACGAGCGTATGCAAACAGTGCAGGCCATTGCATTAATCTCGCCAGATCAGATGTTACGTACTCCGGCATTACTATAAAACCAGTAACAGACTATTATTCATGCGCCGCGTGTGCGTGCGTATATATTTTTCGAATTATTGAGCCCGAGATGCATATACGCACGCGGTTATTATACCTCAATTAGCAATTGAGCGAAATGTTACGGCCGAACCGAAATTGCGCATCTTATTGATCGTTTTGCGATGTCGCATCTGTTTCAGGGACAACCACACGCGCTCGATGTAAGATTTCTGCCCGACGCAATATCCCTGCAGACAGGTCCAATCTCCATACTTACTAGCACGGCCAAGACGATCACCTCTTCCAACCGTTTTCCATTAGCCATCATTAACTCAAAATCACAAACGAAAATTAGCCTCGGGGAAAAAGAAACAGATGGCTTATATATGTAAGTATATATGCACATGCATTTCGTACGTTGTGTTTTTATATTTGTTACATATATGGAAAGGTATATGCGCAACTTAATAACAAACAAAAACTGGTTTATTAGAAAAAATATGTCTTATATTACGAGTATGTATGCGTTCATATATTCCATACATTACGTGAATATTTTTGTTACAAATGCGACACCATGTATTTTCAACCAAATCTTAGATGAAAACTGGCATCAGAAAAGAAAATATAACTCATGTATGATAATATAGATATAAATTTATGAATTTATCCCTCATATATGGAATCATATATTCTCATATAAAATTCAAATCAGGAGAAAGAAACATGGCTCATATATGCCAGTATAAATATACAGACAAAGATTTCTCATATTGTATATGTAATTAATATTGCATATATGAAACCAAATATGCTTTTTCTTGACTTGGAAAATAGTACATATCAATTATTGCAACCGTGCAAAAGTTTGTACAAATTGTGATTTACTCTGTTTATAAATGATTTGGCGTTATCAAAGTTATTAAATAAAACCGAGATGGGAAGGTAGAAGCTGAAAAATTGATCTATACACCGGAGAGAGATTAATGCTTTATAAATCCGGTAAAAGTAGCTTTTTGATCACTAAAGTGATTACGCTCGCAAAAACAAGTAGCATGTTTCTAGATTATATTTTTAACTTGCCAACTATTTCCGAGGCAGGATGTTTCAGATGAATCATAATTGAAAATATATCAAACGCAGAAAATTTTGTCCGAAATAAAAAAAAATAGAAATCCATTTCGTACTGGTTGCAATTGAGTTTTCAGGATTGTAAGATCCATTTTTTCGATGCAGCAAAAAACAAAGCTAAAAAGTACAAACAGAAAACAAAGTCAGTGGGAAATTTTTTGCCCCCTTTCCTGACGTCAAATTTGTTTACGTTTGGTTGTAACTCGTTCCGATATAAAAAAATGATGACGAATAACAAGACCAATAAATTTACTGTTAATCTAAACTACTCTGTAGATTATGCACTAGACTTTCCATGAGTATTTAAACCTCGCTTGAGGCTTATATATCTGTATAATACGTAATGGAATGGGAATAGCGGGATCCGAGATGAGAGCAGTGCAAAAAGACGCTTAAGTGCCACGTTTGAAGAAGACGTGATAACTGCGTACGATGCGCACACTATGTCAGGAAAAGCTGATAATTTTTGTATCGGGAAAGGATGTCAGGGATTCGTGGGTGGTTGTTTCCATTATTGCGAGTGAAAAAAAATTATAGAAAACACTTTAACGCTTCTTGCAAGACTATCTCGCCGCGGTTTGCATTTGATATTCTATCGACAGAAGGTCGCGGTTCACAAAAGTGAACTTGCTGATAAGTTCAAAATAACGCTCTGATATATATTTAACAACAATGCCATTTTTATTCCCTCTCTTGTTTTGCGACGTTTTAACTTCATTAAAATATCCCACTCAACCAGGAAGCTCACAAAAGCTGTTTTCTCAACGAACAAAAAAAAATAAGAAAGAATCATAAAAGATTGTGTAACGTTGATTAAAAAATTAAGCTACGCACAATACGGAATTGAATTTCAGAATTACATCGTAAGCTTTAAATTTTTCCTGCCCAGAAAACTGTCAGAAATTAATTAGTTACTTGTTTGTTTCGTCTTAACTTAACAGTCTTCAACGAAAAAAAGAAAAAAAAAAGGAGAGAAGTATTAAATTTTTAATTAGGTTTCATAATGAACACTCCATGAATATGGATGAGAAACTAATATCTTATTCAAATTAAAATTTTATATATCCCCCCCCTCCTTCTTCCCCTTCTAAGAACTCGGCCGGCGTTTATGTACACTTTGCATACATTTTGTCGCGTTCATAAAACTTGGGTATCGAGGAAAAATAATTCAATTTCTTTCTGTTGCAGTGATAACAAACCCGGGGAATAGAGAATAAAATGTCGAAGGCAGAGAACCTCCCCGGTGGATGAGACGGAGTGAAACTTAATGTTCAAGTACGAATTGGCAATCTGAGGCTCGTGAAATCATGGCCTTTCAAATGAGAAACCCATCGGTGGTGTATTTATTGTAGGCGCAAGATTGTGCTGGATGTTTAAATAATGGTCACGTGAAATGTGAAACGGGGCGACGATGCACGCACAGTAGTCGTCTGTACTGTAATAATGCTGGTATTATTGAGCTTATCAAGCGAGGCTAATTGGACGCGAACAGCTGGGCTGTCATTGCTGCGCCTAGTGCGCGCAGCTTCTACTTTACACTGATAATGTAATAGGCCTATCTGGAACACAAAAGCCCTAATAGATTAATGGATTGGCCTTAAAGTGATCTTAATGTCAAAACAGATCGGTGCACACTCGCCTGCAGCGTGCATGTTCATCTCACACAGCGAACCGGCTCAAGAAGCAACAAACAAAAAATAATTTTGTCATCATAAGTAAATCAGCTGATTTCGGGTCATGAAAATAAGAGTTCACTTGAGTTCAAATTGCAAACTTACTTTGCCCGACAGAATAGAATAATTGAACACGCGAGTTTATTTTAATCAATTGATTGATAATAGTTTGGCATTTGAAGGAATCGTCCCCGGACTTTGATCGCGGGGACGTAAACCAATTCACGGTTTCGTTCCAGGTCAATAGATTGTTGTTGCTGTAACAAATTGTACTCCACCGCGCGAATTGTGTCTGCGAAATGTAACGCGCGCTGTTGAGAAAAGAAAAGTAATCATGTTTCTTTCTACCTGGTCATCAAACAAGTTTGCTTTCAGCGTTTGTGTGTTTCATTGGCTCGATTGAAAAACTCTTCATTGCGATTGTAATTTTTCAATTGTTCTCATGTTTCAATTCTATGTTCATTTATGTCGATTTCAATTTATTTCATTTTCTTATTTTATTAGTGTTCTTTATGGGAGAGTTAAGTTTAAGAAAATTCAAAATATGAGAACAGTTTATAAACTGCATTCACAAATTAATTTTTAATTAGATTTATATAAAATTATTATTATTTTATATATAAAGTTTTTTTAATATCAAAATTTTGAATCAAATTTTGTTCATTTTTCTGTGAATTTTTTTTTTTCGGATTGACATTATTTATACCAAAAGTCACCAGCGATTCGATTTGTATACTGCATATCTGTCCCCCCTCAGGTTGAGAGGGAATGATCGATCTCCCGGACTCTTTAGACACCGGGAATATATACGAGTTCTGAAAGCTGGCGAAGATTGATTGACCCCGAACTTTGGGCGCAAAGTGGCGTCGCTATCGAAACTTTTCTTTTCATCATTTGTTCGCGCAGCTTCTTTTTCGAAGTCAATTCATTAAGCGCGCTAAGTAAATTAGAAAGTGTGAAATAAATAAGGCCTCGGAGGTGAAACGTTACATTGAAAATCAGTCGGTTCGACAAAGAGACAGAGATGAAGTGACTTGACACCGAATCTCAGATCGGTTTATTGGATAGTCCGGTCAACCGATATGATTATCGTTAATCATATTTTGATTTTGTTATCGCGAAATTGTCCCACCAATCGACGGTAGTTTTTCTTTTATTGTTATTGTTATATGCACCGGCTCACGACGAACTGCGCATTACATTCGAGAAGAAGAAACCGGAGAGGCAACAAGCGCATTGATTTTGTTTTGTCGAACACGATACAGTAAGATGAGCAATTACATATGGGTTATTGTTCGCGCTCGCTCGGGTGTTGAGCGAGCTTCAATTTCTGTCAATGAGGAAGCCTCGTGCATATCTAATCGTCGCTCTTTAATTCGTCATAAAAATAGAATCGTCTTTCTTGTCGACGCGCGATTTTGCAACATCTTTTTCCTGGAAGGTATTGCTGTTTTTAATAAAAAGTAGGCCGCAGTGCTTTATTAAACGAAGGAGGAGGGATAAAAAACAAGAAGCTATGAATTATGTTCGGAAACTGTTTTATTATGGCCGGAGGCAAGCTTATCTAGGATACCAGCATACAAAATTTGTTGCCAGTAAAGTTTTCTGTGAAGATGCCCTTAATTGTAATCGAAATTGAGCAACCGGTAAACGCTTAAACGTTAAAAAAAGAACACTATAAAAAATAATAAATGAATAATAATTGTCGTTAAATAAACAAAATGATAATAACTGTTCGTCAAGGTTTGTAGGTTTGCATGAGAATAAAAGTTTGGCAGACGGAAAAAAATGCTGTTGATTTTACTATGGCAATGTTATTTTTTGTCTGGATTAATGTACACGTTCAGAAACTTCTTGAAGAACGGAAAAGGTATAATATAAAAAATAGTCATTAAAACTTTCTCCATCCCCGCGAAAAATAGTTTATTTAATTAGAAAATTTTATAGCTTTTAAATTGGGTAGCTCGAAGAATGGTGAACTGCCTCGTGTCTATTTTGGAGCGACGTTTTTTTCACGAATAATTTAGTTATAACATTCATAAAAGCATGGAGACTTTAATTAAACTTCCATGAAATAATTACGACGACATTTGCGTTTTAAAAAATTTTAATCAGCGTTTGATCTGGTCTTTTAATTTCAGTTTCAGTGTTGTTTTTTTGTTATTACAGTTGAGTGATATAAGAAGTATTAAATTTTATTATTTACAAGATGTAATATTGAGTTTTGCTGTTATTAATTTATCGGTTTATTTTAGCAGGCGAAACGTAATCACGGTGATGCGGAGCGAGACCAGTTGCTGTATTTGCTTGCTATTCGCTGCTGCCATCTACGAAGAGCCTTTCAAATTATATTACCTCAGAAGTTCGTTTAGCTCTTAAGTAAAAGAGAAAGAGTGAGTAACATTATTTTCGCACTTTGTTTTGAAGCTGACTTACATCTCATTCCTGTTTTACAATTTTTTCCATTTATTTTTCAGGATCCACATTTTTTGAGGCTGAAAAATAAACTTTTTCTCGTCAATAAACAATAAACGATTCGAGATGCAATTTCAAATAATTCGATTCAGCGGTAGACAAAAAATTAATTAAAATAAAATGCGAGAACGCGAATATGTTTTGATTATGATTTTTCTTGTAGAATTATAACGGTACCCTTTTATATAATCTGACAAGAGTTAAATTTAATTTCCGTGCCATTCGGATGCAAAAATGGGAGTTTTTCTTATGAGATTAATACGCAAAATCAATTTTTCGTATGCGTGATTTTCATATCGAAGAGGATTACCTTAATTCGTTTCATATGAAATTTTATTAAATCGCATTCGCCGGCGGGCACGAAAAGGCGACGCATAAAATACGGTTCATTTCATTCGACTGTCAAGCGCTGAGCAGAGATAACACTTATCTACGATTTTTGCAAAACAAATCACCAAGATTCTACTAACTACGCACTGAATATAATCGCGAGTCATTAAATAAGTTCCGTTGAGTACCTATTAAATTATTTTCTCAGCTTCTGCTATCACAGTAGCATAAAATCTTACACGTAAATTTATCAGACAAAAACCAATTTTAAGCTTTCCACAAAATTATGTTGTGTCTCCTCAAGTTCACATTCTACTTCTAACATCTGTTTTCTTTATTTCATTTCTTTACATTTGACTTATTATTTCTAGTTTGAAAAACAATAAGATAACTTGAACGTAGACAACGTTTCGCATAAAAATTTGCAAAATAGAATATCCAAATTAAAACAGTTAATTAATTAAAAATGGTCTTCGATTTAATTTGTTTAATTAACATTAATGGAAATTTTATCATAAATTCTGTAACTTATTACTGTGATTGAAATAAAAACATTACTAATTGGAAATGAGAGAAATTGAAAAATGTTAACCAAAAAATCAGTTGTTATTATTGGGTAATGTAGTAATGAAAACAAATGTTGAAAGCAAATTTGTTTTACAATCAGGAAAATAGATTTTTGTTCAATAACCGTTGAAAAATTAAATTCATAATCAAATATTTTATTAACTGAAAATGTTTTCATTATTCACTGAAAAAAAGTACGTTGACTCAATTGAATTGCAGTTGAGTCAAGTTAACGTAGAAAAATTTAGTCTCGTCATGGAGCTCAGTCAACTCGACTAAGAGTTGATTGAAGCCATTTAATAAGATGAAACAAATAATAAATTAGGATGACGTGCTATCAAGAAAAAAATAGGATCAAAACTCTGATAATTTTTGTGATAGTACCTCAACAATTATGTAAAGTGACAATCACTGTCTTCGTGGAGTTGCCTCAATTCCACAAAAACTTGAATCACTTACGAGACTGTATTTATTTGAATATTTTTTTTAAATGATCAAAATTAATATTTTCATTTAAATTAACTAAAACTAATTTGATTCAACCTAAAATAAATCAACTCCATGGTGGAGTTGAAAAAACTTATGCTTTTTTTCAGTGTATAGCCGTTATTTTTAATTTATTTTTAAAGAGATTATTCGTCGTTTCAGTGTGATGTTTGTGCAATTTGTTAACTTCTTTTTTTTTTTTTCATTTCAGTTCCATGTTCATTTGGATGGGTCAACGGGGATAAAGAAACCTTGATTGCAACCATCTCGGTGTCTGCTCTCAAGTTCCTCCCTGTCATCTCGTTCCCCGTTACTAAATGGTCATTGAGTCAATTACGCGGATAAAGTGCGCCATTGTGCGGTGCATCGTCATTTTTCTAACCCCGTTTACTATGAAAACTCAAGAGTGGGGTGATGGATAACTAGCATAACGACGCACCGAGGCATCATGGATAATATCATATCGAGAACAAAAACCACATCAAAATCATTCTTTGTGTTTGAAAAAAAACCCGAGGTATAGTAATCCGAAAATCACTCGACTGTTTTACGCTCATATCCATATGAATAACATTTTTCATTCACTGATAGAGTGGAAATTGAAATTTTCATAAAGTTCAAACAGGTAAAACTCTGAAGGTAATAGTTTGATTATTCAATCTGAACAAGTTTTTTTTACAAAAAAATTGATTTTCCATAAATACAAAATTATTTTTTTTATATTTATGAACCATTCATATAAAATTGCTTTTTGAATATTTGAATACATTTCTTGTATTCTTACAGATATTTTGTAATTCCGAGGGTTCAGAAAAAGATGATCAAGTTCAATTGGATTGATGTTCGGATTTACTCTGACCCATTTTCCTTGTTACGTTAGTTGGCAAGAGCAAAAAATGATGTGATCTCTCAAGTGACACTGCACTCGAACAATTAATCAGTCCCCTCCCTCTCCCCTGTCCAATTTTTATAATATCATCCTACTTTTATTCTCACTTGCAAAAAAAAAAAAAAAAAAAACAAAAAACAAAGAAACAAAATACGGTACGAAT
>JAAMPD010000061.1:0-106010 GCA_025266255.1 Trissolcus basalis
ATATAGTACATTTTAATATATGTGATGACTTTTTCTAGAACTGTAAAAATGAGNTCCAAATCAGATTTTGAGTTTTGTATTTCATTACTGAAAGAAAATGACAAAGACGTCGAAAAAGAAGCGAAAAGAATTTTGAACTAAAATGTGTGACAATATAATAAAAAATCCTAAAGATGTCAAATATAGAAAAATTCGAATCGAAAATGCTATTGTAGAAACGAAACTCTTTCCTGCCATAGGAGCTATTGAATGCTTTTTTGCTGCTGGATTTATTGAGGTATGATTTTTTTTAATCCAAAGTTTAATTCATTGATGGAATATTTAATAATTAATGAGTTCGTTACATTTGTTAAACAATCAATGCTTCGCTTTTCAGAATGACGACGGATTCCTATTGCCAATGGATGCCACATTAACTGGAATTATAGATTAAAAAATTACTCACTGATACAAATGAACTAGTCACTAAAAGAGAAACACCAGCAGTGGCTTCAACCTCAAGGTTACCAACAATTGTGCCTTCTCAAAAACATACATCATCAGCTCCGAACGCACCTCAACCTTCAACGTCCCAGACGTCTCAAACGGTATTAAAGAAAAAACTACCTAAGAGTAGTTTTTTCATCTCCATGCGAGAAAACTTCAAGAGAGTTTTGCGATATGAGGATCCACTGTTGCAAGCACGTGTGAAACGAATCGTACCCATTACCGAGCTAGAAGTTTCGGCTGTAAACAAATTTAGAGAACTTCAAAAGTGAGTATATTTCATTTAAACGAGTCCATTTTGAAAAGTATTAATACAAACATTAATTTTTAGGCAAATGAAAATTTCAAAAGAGGGACAAGAAGTATCTCCAGAGACTGAATTCACGATGCAGGATCTCTTACTTGTTGAATTGTTGCACTGGTTCAAACATGATTTCTTTCAATGGGTGAATAGTCCGAAATGTGATTTCTGTTCTTCAGACAGTACGTTTTCAGGAGTAAAATCATCAAGTGATCCGCGCGTTTCTAGAATTGAAGTATATAAGTATGTTATTAAATTTTTATATACATTTCAAACTATTTTCTTTCTCGCCAAACTGACTACACCATAAGACTTTTAAATATAAAATTTGAATCTATGTTCTAGGTGCAATGTTTGTGAAAAAAATGTTGAGTTCATCAGATTTTCTGACCCAGAGCCACTTTTATATACACGAAAAGGTCGTTGTGGAGAGTGGGCAAATGTATTCACGTTGATTTGCAGAACTTTTGGTTACGACGCAAGATTTGTTGAAGACAAAACTGACCATGTTTGGACTGAGGTAGAATTTTGTTATAAATATATTAGCCGACTGAAAATTCTGTGAATTGTAAAAACTGCGTTTGAAAATTCTCAGGTTTGGTCTCCAACTAGGAATAGATGGGTCCACGTTGATGCATGCGAAGAAGCCATAGACTCTCCCCTGATGTACGAAAAGGGATGGGGCAAAAAACTTTCTTATGTTTTAGCTTTCTCAAAAGATGAAGTACAGGATGTAACTTGGCGATATACTCGTGACTATAAAAACATAATGGATCGTAGAAATTCATGTTCAGAAATTAGCCTTTCGGCGTTTATAACAAAACTGAACATGGAACGTCTCGATTCTCCAGGATTCAGCGAAGCTCGAAGAAATTACTTAATCAAAAGAAGATTGCAAGAATTGGTGATTATGTTACCTGCACCACCTGGAATGGAGAAACCATCTGACGTACATGACAACAAAAATTATCAGGGTCGCACTTCTGGTTCTTTAGCATGGAGGCTTTTACGTGGAGAGATGATGGTGAATTATAAAATATGGTTGAGCACATTCATGATAGTAAACAATTCTAAAGATAAATGTTTTTTTTTTCAGAATGACACTACAAGCTCGCACAAATGGATGGTTACAAAAAATTGTCAAAATTTTACCCTGAAGTATAATGTTTCCACAGATACTTATGAAATTACAGAAGAAATCGACGGAACGAAAAGTATTAGCTCAAAAAGTGGTTGGCAAAATGGAGTCGAAGAGTCTAAAGGTGGAATGTTTCGCAAAATTGAGAACGACTGGAAAATGGTTTACCTTGCAAGATCTCCCGAGTCTAGTGAAGGTAGTACGAAATGGACTTTCAAGTGCAGTGACAAGCAAAAAGTTGTTCATTTCATCGAACTGTCGGCTTCGTGTGTGACTTTTGAACAAGGAACAATACAGTGGCAAGTTACAGGATTCTTCGACAAAACAAACGAGCACAAAACTATTCCTATTCAAGATTGTACAAATTTTAAAACATGTGAACTCGAAGGAGCTTCACAAGTGAGTTTCAGTGTAACTTTAGGCGGCGGAACCAATTGGCAACATGCACAATTATTTAGACGTAGTTCAAGTCCAGATGATGTACATTCCATGTATATAAATATTCAATTCAAAGACAATTGATTTGTCATTACAATGCACCATTAGTATTGTATATAATAAGCAGTGGTTTATTTTATAAACCTATCGACAAAAATGTATCACTTTATGATTATTGTGAATCAAAACAATAAAACGATCAATTTTAAATACCAGTTTTGCAAATTGTCTTCATGCCATGACATCATACATACTATGTACCTATTGATGCATCTCAAACTTTTTAGATAACGAGCCAAGTCATTGAAAACATAAATAATCAAGCGTTAGAACTTTTGGATTCAATTTTTGTTGGCATGTCAGGAATGCACGAAAAATAAAAGCTCGGTTAGTATTTAATCGCTAATAATCAAAATACTGTCGCGGACAAGATTAACTACTTCCTGTCTTCTTTACTCTACGCGACCAAGCGATTATGAGCATGAGTTTCGTCTTATGATGAATGACTCAATTTTATATTCAAATCATTTGAGATACAGCGACATTCATGATTCTACACGTTACGTCCGTAATAATTATTTACAGGTGATTTAACATGTTAAATGTGCGTTATTTATTAATCGACGAAAAGTAAACCGGAACTTGATATGAATCAAATAACGGAAACATTTTATGTCCTGCCCTTCTATCAACGTTGTCTACAATCTTTTATCTCGTGAATTCGTAAATGAAATTCTTGTTGTGCAGAGCGAACTTTTATTTTCATTCAGTAAACAGATCTTGTAACATTGTTGCTGGACAGAAATAAGTAAGCGAAATATTACCATCTTACAAAAACGGTATTACAAATAAATAACGTTGTTGAAATGCATAACTCATTGCATCACACAATGACACGATCGCAAATCTTGTTCATCATTTTTTGATAAACTATTCATCATTATGATAAATTTGCAAAGTAATTATTTAATAATTCATTATCTCACTTATTCTTCTAAATTCAAATTGTATCAGAATATTTTCAGTCTTCAACAATTAATTACTACTATCAGTATTAAAATTTAAGCTTATTTTTTCTCTTGAGTGAAAGAAAATCTCTTTTCTTTTCTTTACATTAAGAACTGAAATGTTTGACTTCCTCCTTGTAGTAGTAAAAATTCAAAATTAAGATTATTTTCAAAATAATTTTTCAAATTATGTTATATTATTTTGTTTCACAGCACTCATCAAAAATAGAATATAAAATTGAAAAAGAAAATGACGAAAAAAAAACTTGCTTTCGGTGTGAATGATATAAATTTTCGATGAAGAGCGCTTTGGCTATAGTACAAGAGGCGACAAAATGTGGTATTGCATTACGTCTTGCTGGGTCGGGAAGGGGTGCCCCGACCCAGTTGCCAGTGCGTAAAGTTATTTTGTTAGCCATGGCTAACAAATGCATTTGTGCCACTCATCTACTTGTGGGCTGCACTTGCAGAGCGCCTGCTTCCTTCATGCCATTAGTTAACAATTTGAGAATTCACCGCTCAATTTTGTCGCACAATTAGGTGCTCTTGGTGTGATTTCGCATATGATTTCATTTAATATATTTATAAACGTGCCGACAAATTTAATGCTCCGTCTGTGATGTAACTATGAATGAATTTTCTAATCAGACCTACGGTCAATAAAATAAAGATAATAAACAAGTTAAATTTAAAGATACACATAAAAAACAATCAAAAAAAAAAAAATGTTGAAAAACAGAATCTTTTTTTTCTTCCAGACTTTGGTGCAGAAAGTCGTGTTATTTATATTTCCTCTGCATTCAAAATACACGTCCAAATAAAAAGTTAAAAAAATATTCGGATTAAATGGTGAAAAGAAAAGTGAGAGTCATTAATTCAAATAGAGAGCATGGACGTCAGAACGTGAGACCATACGTATATAAGATATTTCGGGTGCAAACGCAGATAAACCAGGCCAACGACAACGAAGTCGCTAGCGGAGGTATAATGACGTCCGATAGAAAACACAGGGTGAACGGAGCCTTGGCGTTTTTGACTCATTCTCAGGCCAGACGATTGTATAAAAAATTTGGCAATTGTTTAAGAAATCGTATGAATCGTATCATGTTCTAACATTTGTGTTACTAATCTCTATCAAGAAGTCGACGAAGCTTTTGGATAGATTTGCTTATGTTCATTGTACCAATTTGTCTATCACAATGTTATTCAAAGACAATGATTTGTCTTTTAATTTAACCGATTCAATTAACAAATATGAACGATACTAAAATTAAGACTTGCAATTTCAATCATTTTTATTTAATTTTACAAAAATTTGTTCCAAAATTATTTGACGAAAAATCAAAAAAAAAAAAATAAATAAATGTTTCAAAATTAAAATTTTTATGTCGATTAAGGTTGCTATTTCCATTGGTGAAATGGGAGGATCCGGGAGTGATGATACCTACTGCGCAAATTTAATTCTCTATATATACAGAGGAGGATTATTTTTATCGAAGTTCGAGATAGAGAAACCAATTAAACATACGTTCTGATGAGCAATATTTTTTTCTCGAACGTTGCCGATTCTTTTTATACGTTCGCCGGTCGTTGCAATGGTCGGCCTGTAAACAATCTGATTCAGAGAGAAACAATTTACAAAAATAATCTCAACCGGGGGGAAAAAATGTAATAAAAAGAAGAAAGTATAATATCCAAAGTTTTGATCCAACTGAATAACAGATCGTTTATCATTTTTTGAAAAATAGATCGAACGTTTGGTTGAAAAATGATTTCTTTTTTCAGAAATAAAAATTCATGCGAAATTGTTTAAGTTGTTGTTTGAACAATTAACATGGAATTGTTGAAAAATCTTGAAAGCTAAAAAAACCATCTCGATTCTTGAAATAGATCCCGGTACCGATGCGTTGTACAATTTGGAAGACTGCAGCTTACAAGCATATTCGAATTTGTTATTTCTGAAAGACGTAAGGTTCGCAAGCACATACTATCGGAGCATATTACATACAGGATGCGGACGGAAATGACGTACCAGTAATTTCGGTAAGCTTGAGCGATTAATACGTATTGCTTGCGTTGCTAAAACAACCTCGCAATAAAAGCATTGGTATGGCATCCGCCCGCGTCACAATCCTAATATATCCGAGAGTTGCGCAACTATATTTTATTTTCGTGTGCATTCTCGCTGGATTAATTCTTCCTACAAATCAGTCAAACGTTTTTTTTTCTTCCTACTTGGGTACACTTTTGATCAAAGATGAGAAACTGTGATCACGAAATAGATCGTTGATGCAATCACAGTGCAATGATCTTGAATGACAAATCGAATTTCTAATAAATCGAATGAAAATGTTGTACAACAAACTCTGTCGTCGTTTAGAGTTTTTTTTTTCAAGTTATCTATATATAATACCTCTTAACCCCCTCGGGCTTGGACGCCGTAATCGGAAAAGTGGAAAATAGAAAGGGAAAACTCGACATTTTTAAGTATCTAAATAAGGGACCCACGGAGGGCAAGGAATGATTTTAAAATTGACATGTATTTATAGATACCCAAGAATCGAAAATCTTGAACGATTTGGAAATGTGAAAAACATTAACGACGAATATAAAAATCATTCATTTAGTTTTATGGATGAAAAATAGCATTGATTATTTATCACCGGATTCGAAGATGGTATTAGGTATACTTATAACTCTTGAATGAATCACTTTAATAAACGTTTTATCTCAGATGAATCATCTAGATAACCAAGTTTACGTTAATCGTCGTTCTGATGAAAGTTTAATGAAATTAATAAATAACTGCTTTTATTTTGCAAAAGATAAAAATATAAGAAAATAAATTAATGTTTATGGCTTTACATATTTTTGTTTATGGGGCTGAATATATGGAATGTGTCACAGTTTTTAATAAATCATGTATCTCAGATCTTTGATTTTACACGAGTAAAACAATTTTGCTACTACAAAATTATGACTCAATCCTATCGAAAAAACCAAAATTGTCTAGTGGGAACTGGAAAATGTCCAATTTTGACGTTTGATCATAGGACGACGGCGCATACCTTTACTCGACCTCGAGAACGCTATATTTCATGAACGCGATCTCATGATCGCTAAATGACGCGATTTTATCAACGCGTTCCACGAAGTTTAATTCATAAAATTTAATATGACGGTGTCTGTCAAATGTTACCATCACGTTAACGACAATTTGACAACTCACTTGCCTAATCAATTAACAATATTTTTCGATTCAATTATAATAAATTCAATACATGATTGTAATAAGTGATTATAATTTTCATCAAAAACAAGTTAATTTTTTTCATTAAAAAATTCAAACAAAAAGAAACGTACAAAATATAAATATAAGTTATGACACAACGATATGTTTTTTATTTAAAATAATGAAATATTGATTTTACCTTTTTTAAAGTTTTCTGAATTTTATACGGATTCCAGGGATGGTAAATGGTGGCGAGTAAATATTATTTCTCGATAAGCAGAATGTATCTCACGCGGTTCAGTCAAGGATGGGTTATGCACTACATGTATTGCATTTCATTAATGGAGTACGCATAGTTTCTGACTATTGATAGATTTCGTATTTCCGGATTGAACGTGAAACACGAAGGACAATGTTAACGAAATACAGCGTTAATTAATTGAATTTGCATGAATGAAAAGCGTTTCCCATTATGATATAATCGATTACATATTTACATTACATAAATTGTGGTGTCAAAATCTGAAAACGAGGTATTTTTCTATTTGTTTAAACTTTTTGAATTAAAAGAAAAAAATGAAAATAAAAAATCTGAAATTGCATCATTTTTGAAACTCACATGGATGGAAGTTTTTGCCAATGCGACGAGTATTATTTTTGGTGTCGCTTTTTCTTTGTACGTAAATGTGTTGCAGAATTATCATTACTGGCTAAGTGGAGATACATCACAATAGTCAACCGAAATAATCGCGCAGTAGTAACGACGTTGTTTCGAGTCGACATGTACTCATCGTTTTATGGGAATTAGATTCGGTGTACGAGGTCGGACATAAATAAATGAATTAACAAGAATAAACTGCCAGTCAACGTTTCGGCAGGTTTGCGTTTTGGGATTATTAAAGTTTACCTCACAGACGCTTGATCCAGAAATAAAATTCGAACGCTCTTTACATTTTCGACGTTTAAAAAGCAGTGGTGATTTTAAAATATTTTTCGTCGCATTATTTCGATTGTCGCAAAACGAAGTGCGGAAATGTAGCGCACAGTTTGACATTAAACGGTTATGCGTATAATTTATAGCTGTTTTTTGTGATATCGGATTTTGTTTGCGCTCGAACGGATTAAAAACTATGCCAAAGTCAATGCTCGTTTGAAACATTCGTAATTGTTCACTTCATTTGAGCGAACTCGTTCGGTCCAATCAAAAGATTCGTCTGTTTATTTAACAACCTGAATGCTATGCCAATTTTAATTCTGCAAAATTATTCTCGGTTATTTTTCGGGAGAGTAAAAAAATGTTTTTCTTGTTTATGATGAACTTGAAATTCAATAGTTTCAATTGAACTTTTACGTATGGCAGTTCTAATACGAAGGTCAGACTTAGAGAATGCAGCGTTCTAAAAATACAAAAGCGAT
This sequence comes from Trissolcus basalis, assembly GCA_025266255.1. Lineage (NCBI taxonomy): Eukaryota > Metazoa > Arthropoda > Insecta > Hymenoptera > Scelionidae > Trissolcus > Trissolcus basalis. The sequence continues at coordinate 8,019 of JAAMPD010000061.1, forward strand.
GGAACTTTTTAAACAGAACAATTTATTAGGCCTGAACGAAGAAAAATAGAACGTTCGGTCTTATATATTTACCGTCGAAAACTCATCAACAAATGCCGCAAGATTCACCACTTTCTATGCCCATCTGTAAATAAGGAAACTTGGAGACCCGATCCTTAGAATACATCTCTCTAATTGAAATAGAACAAAAAAAAACTGTCCGTCAAATGATATTTTTGGATTTGAAGTTACATTTAACACATATCCTCGTTGTAGAATCTCTGATTCACTCGATGTGAATTTAGAAAACTCTATATAAGGCTATGACTTTGACAGGACATATTGTTTTACCTGCCACTTATCGTACCAAAAAATCATATCCGAACAACAACAAAATCATAAAAACGCATTATATCCCGACGAAACAAAACTGTCTATTTCTTTAGAAATCTTCAGAATGCTCGATTCAACAGTTTTCCAAGCCCGTCCCATCAGAACCGCATGATTTTACATCTGAAAATGAAACGAAACAATTAAAACAAGTCGGACTTGATATTTTTCGTAAACCTCCTAACTCGTCAGAAGGTCTCGCTTTTCTGCAACCAAAATCTAAAAACAAGTGAGGATGATTTTGACCGGACGCTTATTCTTCTGTCGTTGAATTTAAGTGAACGAGTCACCTGAACTGCAATTTGCACGAGCGTAGCTTCACCTCGACTGTAAATTTTGTGGAACTTTTCACGTGGGCTAGTCACGGTCAGCCGTATATATCATCTGTCGGCGTGTCGTTAATCTGGCCCCGGGGATCACTTCCTCCTGACTCGAAAATGTCACAAGCAAATTTGCGATGGGCATTTGCGAATGCAACTACAATCAAAAGGAGCCAGGGGACCATCTGAAGGTCAGGTGGCATTTTGCAAAAAAGGACCAGGAAGACTCGATGGTCTGCTGAACCAAACGGAAACAAGTCTAAGCGAAGCTTTGGTTCCTCTGGCGACCATCTATTTTCATCTCACTCTTGAAACACACGGTTAACCGGTTGCTCGCAGAGCTTTCCTCGGCCACCCCTTGTCACACTTTTGGTATCATCTCCACCTAAAAAGGTAGATTGGGAAACCAAGTAACGAGGCATCCGATTGGCCCGGAGCTGCGACCAATTATAACGCGCGTCTCAGCCTAGGATCACATTGCACGCGCTTATATTGGGAGCCTCCGCTTGCTTCCCTGACAGAACGGCTCTCTAACGTAAGTGCTCCACGTCGGTCGTTTTTTGATTTTTGTATTTTCAAATTTCATCCAACACTTTCCAAACAAAAAAGAAACTCCGTCGGCTATTTGCATGCATGATCTGATCACTCACACGTCCAACGACGTGCGCGCTCATTCGCCCAAAACTTGTATACTTTTTTACTCTAAAAAAGAACCGCGGCCAGATAAAAAGTGTTTCGTCATTAATTTTTGTGCAAAAGTTGTGCATTCACTGTCATTCCACGAGACAACAAGTGTGTGACACCGGACTCTCAGTGTTCGAACGGCGAATCCACTTGTGTTCGCTTATACCTGTTGATTACCAGTGCTATACGGAAGAAGGACTCACTAGGACTTATTATCACTGGATACCAATCGTTATCGCGTATGGATTTCGTGATCATGTTTTTTTTGAAAAAAAAAAACGAAAAAAAAAGTACGTAGCCATGTGACACTCTCGTCACATCCCCCAGGCTCGTTGCAATATTTTTAATTTAAAAACTTTTTTTCTCAGTTACAATTCTAAGATGAAAATCAAACGAATTGATATTGTATCGCATTCAGAAGATGAAGTATCTATGATTGTGTCGGAACAAAAAATTACGTAACGTTTCCTCATCTCTTTCTGCTCCAACTTTTGGCACGGTGACACTACCGTGTCACATTTGACTGCAACGTACTCCGAACGTTAAACTCTTGTTATTTTTAATTGCATTTCCCGTTTTGAATTTGATGATGCATTGAAAAATTAATTTTCATAGTCAAATATCTTGAAATCTCATGTTTCAAATGTGCCAGTTTTAATTCTGAACGTTCGTAACTTTTGATTATCGAGGCTTGCTCCAAATACTGGACGATAATACGCGTAACGTACAATTATAGCAGTCAACACTCGAAATTGAGAGACACGGAAAGAGCCCGTGAGACTTGGGCGCATGCGCCGTGGATCGCGCCCCGCGTGACATACAAACGATACTCGAGTCCGATCACTTCATTCCTCGCGGTGCTTTCAAATGTGATTCCCCGTCTTTGCGGTTCGCCAACGTCTTCTCAGCGGTTTATCAAACGTTTCCTCGTCTTGTGACAAACGTAAAGTGATTGGTCAGATGTGCATCCATCATATTGATCAATTTTCATCAATTTATTTTTCCATTTTTTTTGCACATCATGAAATTGGATTTTTTTTTCAAAAGAATTTTTTTTTTGATTGACTCAACTGTTGTTTTGAATGTGAAAATTTAATCAACTGTGTGTTTAGGGCCGCCCAGCTCGCGCCGACAGAAGTAGTCCGTCCGCCGCCGAAGTCAACGCCAAAAAGAAAATCATAAGCACGAAACGACCACTTAGTTAATAAGTAGAAAAAGGAATCCAAGGGAGACACTATTTATTCGATCTTGCAAGTAAAGGATTAAATAAGCCAAGATGCCACGCGCTAAGGAACCCGAGGGAGATGATCCCGATCCGACCCCATACTTGTTCGTGTCCCTTGAACAAAAAAGAATCGACCAGTCGAAACCATACGATGCGAAAAAGGCATGCTGGGTGCCAGACGAGAAGGAAGGTTATGTCCTGGGTGAGATTAAAGCCACCAAGGGCGATATCGTTTCCGTCGTACTTCCTGGCGGCGAGGTAACTATGATTTCATATCTTTTATTCAAACACCTACACACCACAATTATTTTCAACCACACCTTTTCAATGTCCAAAAGAAAATTTGAAAACAAAAATCAAGCCAAAATAAACACAAATTAACAAGAAACGAAAAATGAAAGATATTTAAAGGTCCTTAAATGATGGATTTGAAGAAAGGAAAGTCAATTTGAAAATAAAAAAAACAAACAGATAAAATTGTTAAAGTTGTTTATCCGAACTCGATTACATAATCTGAAATCTAACATCTCGTACAAAGTAGAGCTGAAATTAGAATTGCATAAAAATTTTGATTTTGAGATGAAATTTGATTATGACAGAGATAAATTGTTTTCTGTTTTATTTTTATTCTAAATGGCATGAGAAGATTTATTAAAAAAAGTCGGCTCTTGAAGCTTCGGACTTCAAGAATAGAAATGGCGTCTGAAGACCGGATCCATTTGAAGTAATATGTCTCTTTCGGACAACGCCAGTCAAATTCGGTTGTATAATACTCACTCGGAATGTTATTAATAATGTTCATGCTGATCTTTGAGTTACTTTTGCTTCCACGGTATTTTAAATCCGTTATGCAGAACAAACAATTTTAATTTGATCTAACTTTAAGACTCTGCCAAGCGGCGGTGCCAACGTTGAGCTCCTTCCCTTAAGAAACAAATTCGACAAAGTTAAAACAAACAAAAAAAAATCGTACAGTGTAAAATTCCACGAGATTTAATTTCAAAAGAATAACTCCAAATAAATTGTAGTTCAAAATTCTATAATTAAAAAGTTTCAAACAAACCTGAATAAATAAAAATTGCGAGATGAACGTAAAATGTAAATAACTGATTCATGTCCGTACGGTGAAATGGATCTTTTTCAAAAAAGCTCGAACAATGATTGTTTTGACGTTTTTTAAATAAAGTATTAAGACTGAACGTTTCGTTCTAAAATTAAAAGATGGAATTCGACATAGGAACCGGTTTGTGAAAATCTCAGTTTCCAGGGAACACAAAATGTCGAACAGAAACGCAAGAGGGGGTAAATCTGTTTAGCTGGAATACGCACTATATATATAAAAAGCTAAAGGTAGGGCGGCGCCGGGCGTCGCGAGGCGTCGGCGTAACCACCGCCAACCCATATCGGGCTGCTGCGACTCTATTTCAAGAACAGAATAGCACTATTCAGATCTCTTTTCTTTTCGGTTCAACACGAACGACCAATGCTGGCCACGCGTAGTAATTTGAACCATGCATCCGCGATATAGATTCACGTCATTGAAAATACATACTTGATGAAATAAAATAATCCTTTCAGCACCAAAGCTTCGTACTTACTGAAATTTCTCAATTGAAAAAAAGATAATTACACTTTTAAATTCATATTTTGTTTCTCCATTTTGATTATCAATTACATTCAATTTGGTATAAACAGTAATGGAAAATTGATAATATAAAATAAAATTTGTCAAATGAAAATAAGAATTAAGTTAGAAATGAAATAATTGTTAATAATTGATGAATAAAAATTTTAAAGAAAAAGAAAATGCAAGAATTTGAGAATACCGTCAGATCTAAAATTGTGCACGCACAAATCAGAAACTCTATGAAAGTCAGTCCGCGTTACAAAGTCGAGTTTATTCGGCCAGCGGCGTCTTACATAATCCAGTTCAGCAAACCCTGTTTTTCGTCGACGTGCTTAAATGCTATTGTTAGTTACTCTACTAGGACTTTAATAATAAAATGAAACGCCACATCTCGAAACGCAGGTCAATATATTTTTAGCACGTCCAATAGCAAAACCCAAGCGAGAGATAAACGAAGCGCGACGTCAAATGCCATTAGTATTTACCTTACACAATATTAGCAGGTGGAAAAACATAATGAAAACCGAATCTTCCAATACTGAAAGAATATTCAATTTTTCGGTGCAACAAATACATAAAATTTTGCAGAGAGGCATAAGATTTAAATTTCGGGCATTGACGAAATTGTTAATTCGCAGATGTAGAAGTAACTTCTGTTTTGCAAAGTCTTGTCTGATTTAAGTTTCTAATATTCTCGTCGATTCAAATTACGTAACGTATAGAAAAATGTCTAAAATAAGAAAGACATCGTCGCGCGAGTGACACTACCAGATGTTCCACGACGTTTTGCTTTTAAATGCACTTCCGATTTGAAGTAAAGATATACTCACTTCTAAATATAAACTTACAGTTTTAAATTTAATGGGGATTTAATGGTGCGTCTACCAAATGGAGGAACAAACTCGGTCAATCCTTGGCAAGTGTACATACACCTGCACAACATTTCTAATCATGCCTCGTCAGACACGATCTTCATTATTTTTTAATTTTTCTTCTTTTTTTTCAACTTTTATGCTATTTCAGAAGATGAATTTATAACAAATCTAAACCAAATGCCAAAATGTATTTTAAAACTTTTGCACTTTGTATAGCAAACTGTTAATTCAAAATGTCGAAAAGAATGTAAGATCTTTGATTGATCATTGTTTAATTGCACTTGTTAAAATGTATGTCAAAATTACACAGACAAAGCAATTCAAAAAGGACCAGCTTTCACAAGTGAATCCACCAAAATTCGAAAAGTCTGAGGACATGGCTGACCTGACCTTCCTAAATGAGGCGTCAGTGTTACACAATCTGAAGCAACGATACTACAAGAAAATGATCTATGTGAGTATCAGTATAGATATGCAACTAATTTTTCTTTTCCTTCCGTTCTCCAGACTAAAGATTTCAAGAAGGAACAAGTGACGCAAGTGAACCCGCCGAAGTACGAGAAAGCTGAGGACATGTCAAATTTGACATACCTCAACGACGCTTCGGTCCTGCACAATTTGAAGCAACGTTACTATGCCAAGTTGATCTACGTAAGACAATACACTTTAGGGGATGCTGACCCTTTGACGTGTGAACTCACCAATCCCTGCTGAGTCGTGTAAAACACCATACGTGCCACGGCTTTTTTATGTTTTATCATTTTTTCTTCGACAAAGTTGACACTTCTGGTGTTGAACAAACTCTTTGTTGGGGGAAAAAGATCATCTGTTGACTAATAAATTTTCAGTTTCGCTGACCCTGGATGACCATCCAAAATCAGCTCAACAGACCTGACTGATTTTCGTGTGATTATCCTTCAGATAAACTGTATAACTTTTTTTCACTTTTCTGTGCTTCAGCTGATGCAAATAAGTTTATTTTACGTCTCTTGAATTGAGTGTAATGTGTTCAGAAGAAAAAAGTCATACTCACTTTTTGAGCGTACAAAAACACTTGAATTCAATCTCTCTTTTTTTTCAATTTTTATTGTACACCTTTTGGGAATGTTATTTGTTAAATGTACAAAATCTTATTTGCATCTGCTACTGTGTCAGTTTTAGAAATCCGCACTTCGACGACAGTGCCGGCAGTTTGAATACCTAGTAGTTTTGTATGAGAATGCATTTTTCGTCTTTGAAAAATTAATTGATGATTTTTTAATTCCACAGACCTACTCCGGACTTTTCTGTGTTGCCATCAATCCATACAAAAGATATCCGGTATACACGCATCGTTGCGCCAAGCTGTACCGTGGTAAAAGACGTAGCGAAGTTCCACCCCATATTTTCGCTATTTCTGATGGCGCCTACGTGAACATGTTAACAAGTGCGTATAAAATCACTGATGGAAAACAACAACTTAAATTGACTATCTAACGTACGGAAATCTAATTGTCATTTTCATCTTCAGATTCTGAAAATCAGTCTATGTTGATTACTGGAGAATCTGGTGCCGGAAAGACTGAGAACACGAAAAAAGTAATTGCGTACTTCGCAACTGTCGGTGCTTCAACGAAGAAAGTTGACGATGCCGAAAAGAAGAAGGGATCCCTTGAAGATCAGGTCGTACAGACCAATCCCGTACTTGAGGCTTTCGGTAACGCCAAGACTGTCCGTAACGATAACTCTTCTCGTTTCGTAAGTTGATTAAACATGTACACTTTTTATTATTTATAATTATAAACAATTTAATTATAGAACACAAATTCAAAATCTTAATCTGCCTCAATGTAGGGTAAATTCATCCGTATCCACTTTGGACCGTCTGGTAAATTGGCCGGTGCTGACATTGAGACTTGTGAGTAACTTTGAAATTGATCCTGAACTTAAAAGAAAAGAGGAACTTACAACATAGGGTGCTGATGAAATGAAATAAAATTTACAGATTTATTGGAGAAGGCTCGTGTAATTTCCCAGCAAGCACTTGAGCGTTCTTACCATATCTTCTACCAGATGATGTCCGGATCCGTCAAGGGACTCAAGGGTAAGATTCATTTTTTCAATCATCAAACGAAATTCAAACTGAAACACAAAAACGGTCCTCCACATCCAAGAATAATAATTCCCAGATGAAACTTTGAGCGGATGCTCAGACGTTATCAAATATAATAATAAACTTTAGGTTAAGAAAAATGTCAAGCTCAGAGTTAGGATTAGAGTTACAAATGCAGGAAGATATTGACTATCGGAGATGCTGCAAGTGTTGGGGAGTTCTTTGTAACGAAGAAAAACAAAACCTTTTTTTTTCATTCATGGTATCGTATAAAGTTTATTTGAAATACTCCTTTCGAATTCAGAGATGTGCCTTCTCTCCAATAACGTCAACGACTACTACTTCGTGTCGCAAGGAAAAACGACAATTCCCGGTGTCGACGACGGCGAGGAATGTCAACTGACAGACGTAAGGACCGATCGTCAAACGGACGCGATAGTCGTCTTTCGATTCGTTGACGAGATGTTTATTCTTTCTTTTTTTTCCTGTTTTTTATTTGCTTTCAGCGTCGTTTATTTTAATGCAATTAAAACTATCTATACTATTCAGCGCTACAGTAGATACCAAATCCTCGTAGACAAGGCTGTATTAGATCGGGAGTGTTGTTTTGTTTTACAATGACGTGGGTTTCTTTTATGTTTCTAAGAAAGCATATGACATGTGTCTAGATACGAATTTATTGTCTGCTGTGAATAGTTACCGTAGTTTAACTGATACGTTTTCCGAAAAAACAACCAAGCATTGACGGAGAAGGATACCTGACCTCTCCAAGGAAGACATTGTCATAACTTGTATGTTGGCCCTTAGGAAACATCTTACGGAGTCCTATATTAATCTGAAATGTTTCTGTACCCTATACAACGGGCTATAGTTTGGGAACGGTTTTGAACAACGGCATAAATCTTTTGACCGATCAATTGATTCTGCCACCTGTCGTTGTCAAAACCAACCTGTGAACGAGTTTGCTCTTACTCCCACTGAATTTAGAAACCAAGTCGCAGTACCATTTGGTCTAACGGCTATCCCGTAGATAAGCTGGGGACTGTGGATCAAACCATGAGCAAACATGGCAAACTGTAGTTCTCAGCTCACCTGCATGTGTTTTTATGTTACCTCGCAGAAATATGCCTGCTGTCCAACAACATCAACGACTATCACTTTGTATCGCAAGGCAAGACCACGATACCAGGTCTCGATGATGGCGAGGAACTCATGATTACTGATGTAAGTGCATGCCAGGTCCAATTTGAGCTCGACACTTATCGTTTAACTCTGTTTATCCAAAACAAATCAAATTGTCAATTGCAACAAACTGATATTTTAAAGAAAAGAAAACATTGCAAAGTGTCCAGCTCTTTGTGTACTAAACAGAATTTAATGCAACTGTTGTGCTTAAGGCTTGTGTATTCATTGTTGATAATGAATTGCTATTGTTTATTATTCATCGGCAGAGAATCAATGTGCAAAATGTCTCCGTTCGTCTATCTTTGCAAATTCTTTTCGCTCTTTCTTGTACGCTTATATTTCAGTGCCTCTACTATCTCATCTATGTCTATCACCATTCAAATCACCGTAGATCGTCTCTATTTAGAAAACCATTTTACCGTTCATGTTTTTCCAGCTACACTACTTGGACTACAACATCGTCTTTCTCTCTTTTCTATATATTAACTTCTACTTCTATATTACGACCTAACAACTTTCTTCTTTTTAGCACTCTTCTCTTCTTTCAGCTCCATTAAACACTCTACTGCTGGTATAGTAGACTTGATTAGTTGTAGTAGTCTGATCTGACCATGTCAGATTTGTAATGTAATCCTTCAGTCACTTTTTTCTTTATCGCGTTTGATCTAGTCATTGCGTAGTACTTTTATGATTGAGCCACTGTTGTCTGCACAAATCTCGAAGCAAGTTAGCCAAATTAAATCAGAATATTAAAGAGAAATCGTAATGCAGAAATGACGTTCCTGAGCAACCGCATCTGGCAATACTCCTTCATTAACCAGGGTAAGACGAGAATCCCAGGAGTCAACGATTACTTGGAAATGGAAGTGACAGACGTAAGTCCTTCCTCCTGTTAACTTTTTGGCAACCTCGGTATAACTACTGTTGTTCTTTTTTTATTAATTTTTGTTTCCAACTTTTTTAATTGAAAATAAAATTTTTCAAGCAGATAAAAAATTTTTAATATCAAAGAATTATTTTGAATGGAAACATTTTTTGATTCAAATTTTTTAAAGATAAAGATATTTGATGGTGAAAAAACAAAAAATGGTCGATGGAAGTTGTATCGATGTTATCAAAAGTGATGACCCTCGCCCCCCGTTGCTTCCTGCTATAGCCATAATGCTTGTAGCTGGAGCCGTCGGGGGGCGGGAAACAGGGGGCGGACAAACAATGGTTCAACTCGAGTTTTTTCAAAGTCGTCTCCCAAGTACCCGCTCTCCGATGAGCTCCTCTCATGCTCCTTTATTCCAAAAAGAAAGCAACACAAACAGACCAACTAGGTTCTTTTAATTTAAGGATATGTGAAACACTTGCGAGATGAATTTAATGCAAATAATTTATTAGGTTTATCAGGATTCAATTTGTCAGGATTAATTTATACCTTGAAACACAAAAGCACAATATCAACTGTATAAAATTTGCTGTTTCTGACATAACTATAAATTCACTTGATTATATTTCGCAGAAATGTGTTTTTTGTCGAACAACATATACGACTATAACAACGTAGCTCAAGGAAAGATTACTATTCCCAATGTTGACGACGGCGAGGAATTGACTCTAACGGACGTAAGTCCCAATCAGACAACTTCTCCCGGACCCTGTTATCCCAAACTATACTGATCTGCACTTGGTACCCAGCCCCAACTCCCAATTACTTGATACCTTGTGTACCTTAAGTAACCTCGGATGGAAAAAAACAAATGTCACGACATTTGAGCAACCATGTTTCAACGTTGTTACACCATCAATCTCCCCATCCCGTGTTTATGGTAGTTCGATATAATCACATCTAAATCAGACGAGATATTCCTTATTTAATTTGTAGTTTACTTTCCCATGTGTTCTAGGTGGTAATTTTGAAAAACGTACATGATATTATCAAGTAAAATCAAATTATGTTTGATTCAAGCATGATTTGTGTTTTCAAATTGATTTTTTTCAAAAGATCCTGAAATTCTACTTCGACGTTGTGTGACGACCCCAGTTACGATCCCTGAACTGTTCAGATTTTTTGACTGAAATAACTGACAGTTGTTTCAGATATTGTGAAATCTTTGACTCATTATTATTTCCAAATCAATTGTTCACTTCGTTAAAAAAATATTATAAATTGTTCAGTTTCCTGATTCAGTTAATAAAAGCAAGTCAAAGATTTCAGGTTTAATGATTACTTCGGATAAAATAACGATTGCTCCATGACTTGGAGCAGTGACCTCAAAGAGTGTCATCTCTTTCTTCAAGACGTCTTCCTTCAAGATGTATACTTCACTATCCGGAGTTGACCATACTTTTAGATTGACCATTAATCTTAGTCTTATAAATAAAAAACGGAGTACCCGAAAGTTTACGTTCGTATGCAGACAGAGTTTTTCAACATCACTCTGTTGTCTTGCAGAATGGTTATTTATGTTTTTATTGGAGCTCCGGAAAGCAGTGGCTAGATAACAAAAGCTTTACTATGCAATCACCCTCTCTATGCTTTAAACTACATTTTTTTCAGAAAAAAAAAAAAAAAAAAAATGAAATGGTTTTTCACAACTATCTTTTACTTCTGACTTTCGCTAAACGCTTATCTTTGTAAGCTTAGTGTCTGTCCGAAGCAAGTCTGATGACTAACCCCCTGCTTTGTTATTTGTCTTGTCCCTGTAAGCTTGTATTAACAAATCTCCATCGTACATGCTTATGTACAAAACTTGTTAGCAAAATGTACCTCTGTCAACATCAATCCTGATTCAACAAAATTATAATCACAAATTTCGTTACAAAAAATAAATGTGATTGCAAATTTCGTATCGAAACAGATTGATGGTTGGCGAGCTTTTGTAACCGCTAAAGAACCTGTTGTAATTAATACTCTCCCTACAGAAAGCCTTCGATGTCCTCGGTTTCACCCAAGAGGAGAAGAATGACATCTACAAAATCACCGCATCCGTCATGCACATGGGTGGCATGAAATTCAAACAGAGAGGTCGTGAAGAACAGGCCGAAGCTGATGGAACAGAGGTAATTGAATGAATACTTTTGAATAAATTTTTGATTGATTGTTCTGGTGTAAATTATAAAAAAACTAATTGGTGCGTTTGTTAATGTGATTGCAGGAAGGTGAACGCGTCGCCACTCTGTTGGGCGTTGACTGCCAGGACATGTACAAGAACTTGTTGAAACCAAGAATCAAAGTCGGTAACGAATTCGTAACCCAGGGTCGTAACAAGGATCAGGTTGCGTACTCCGTCGGTGCCATGTCAAAGGCCATGTTCGACAGATTGTTCAAATGGTTGGTCAAGAAGTGTAACGAAACCCTAGACACTAAACAGAAGCGTCAGCACTTCATTGGTGTACTGGATATTGCTGGTTTTGAAATTTTCGACGTAAGTATACTTAATCATACCTTTGAACATTATTCAAACTCGTTCAATTTTTAATTCATTCAAATTCAATTCGAATTGAAAATTCAAATTATCTTGTATTTTTATTTTTCATCTTCATAGGATAAGAGGAATTATGATGTTTGGTATTTAAAATTTTTTATTAAAAACATTAGAAAACATTTATACAATGATTTTTATTACAAATGAAGTATAAAGTTGATGATAATGAATAATAAATTTATATATTTATATATTGTATATAAAAGAAATGAATTTGAATGAAAAATGACAGTTTTAAACAGATATAAACAAATATAAAATAAATGTGTCATGGTACTATACCAAAGTCCCATAGGAGACATGATACAAATGGGTTCAATATGATCATAGCGAAATATTTTGTAATTTTGATTAACATTCTTTTTCCATTATGTTAAGGAGAAGTATCATATTGATCTCATTGTATCGAACTGATTTATATCAATCCAATTTATGGTAATACTTATATAAACTGATTGAACCAATGAAAAACTTCATAGCGCATACAGAAATGAAAAGGGACATTTTAGGAAATAGAAAATTGAGGGACCTCTCTCGGTTTTGTTTCTCTTGTGGAGTTAAATGTTTACCCCCATTATAAATACGATCCGATAATGAATTGTTTCCCTTAGTACAACGGTTTTGAACAACTTTGTATCAACTTTACCAACGAGAAACTGCAACAATTCTTCAACCATCACATGTTTGTACTCGAACAAGAAGAGTACAAAAAAGAGGGTATTAATTGGGCCTTCATTGATTTCGGAATGGACTTGTTAGCTTGTATCGAGTTGATTGAAAAGGTAGAAGTACTTCAGCAACCCCTGAGAACTTCCCCGTTTCTTATCACGATCCGACAAGATCAACCCCGAGTGACTTACAATTTCAATTCTTCTGTCCTAATGATTTCTCCCTGCACTTTAATTTCATTCCAGTATACTTCATCATTGAAACATATACTATTTGTATATGTAAACATCCATACCAAAATACGCCCCACATTTTCAAAAACTCCAAATTATATTTGGCATTCAAACCCTAAAGCAACATCTGGATCTTCTTTCTAGATTTTGTGTGCCCGTGTTTCAACTTGCTGTTTTACCCAAACCCAAAATGAATGCGTCCCCTTTATATATAGATATAGACATGGTTCTTCTAACTAAGGATTTAATCTGGTCGATCATCTTTCTTCGACAAAATCCAAGGATGTTCTTCAGAACTAAAGTGATTTGGTTACAAGGTAAAGTGTTACCCTCGAATGGCACCCAAAAAAACAATCATGAGTGTTTCCACCACCCCATGAATATACTTCTCCAATTCGCACATGATATCGTCAGTTTGACGTATCAAGTTCACGATCAAATTTTTTTAACTCACCCCCTGACATTTATCGGATGAAACAATCCCGCACAGTATTTAAATATCAGTCGACGTGATTATTTGTTACTTTACAACTTGTAAACAGTGGACTTTCAATGCCAACGAACGAAGTAGTTCTAGAATTGTGTTAACCCTACCCTAAAACCCCTGGAACTTGGTATGAAAAAATTTTTTTTGATAGTTGAATGAATAGATTAGCACCCATGTAGATATACCAACTAAGTTACCCCGCAAACTAACATTTGGTAGTTAGTACGGTCTACAATAGTGACATAAAATTTGGCTGTAAAAACAAATAGAAGACAAAACCAGAATAGATGTTTCCCTAGCATGAAGAAAGAGTTCAATCAAGGCTGAATCTCGAACAAGACAGACTCTTGCGAGTACGGCCGAGTTTACGGCGACGAAAAATCTTAAGGAACATTAAGAACCAAACAACCGATGCAGCATAATTGACCGCTATGACCCTTTGCTCTCGAACAGTTTAACGGCTTCGAGCAGCTGTGCATCAACTTTACGAACGAGAAGCTGCAGCAGTTCTTCAACCACCATATGTTTGTCCTCGAACAAGAGGAGTACACAAGAGAAGGCATTGAGTGGGCCTTCATTGACTTTGGCATGGACCTGCTCGCATGTATTGAACTCATTGAAAAGGTATTGTGTCAGATCCAGAGCAGACGGACCGAACCAACGAGCTGGCTTGATTACAGTGACTTTGAAAACAGGCTGCAGCAGCCAGTAGTTACCTAACGCTTGAAAAGTGACTGTCCACTGTTTTATACTTTTATACCTGTCTATTTTAAGATCTTACTTTTTTTTGTTTTCTTGTCTGTCCGTTTTTTTTGAAAAACTCAGGATTTCGTTTTTCAACCATCTTTACCAGTTTACATCCGTCAAGCCCATTGGGACTCTTATCACTCAAACCATCATTTTCATTTAGCATCCAAGAAAGTGACAACGGGTATCTGAACTGATCCAGAACCAGTTATAATCAATCAGTTCTCCCCTACCAGTCATCAACATTCAGCTTTAACATACATGTCTCTGAAGTTCATACCACATTGTGTCTTACAAGAACATACAACATTCATTAAAAAAAAACTTCAAACTTTAAAGCGTCTTGAGAGAACGTTTCTATTTCTTCCTTTGCGTTTGCCTTTCTCGTACAGTACAACGGCTTTGAGCAGCTCTGCATCAATTTTACCAACGAGAAGTTGCAGCAATTCTTCAATCATCATATGTTCGTATTAGAACAAGAGGAGTACACGAGAGAAGGCATTGAATGGGAGTTCATTGACTTTGGCATGGACTTGGCCGCGTGTATTGAACTCATTGAAAAGGTATAAGTAACACGAGCCAATGAATGCTAATGCCCAACGAAGGACATGCAAAAAAAACAAACAAAGTATACACGTTGTACATAGAAACATGAATTACAACGCAGAGTTGGAAGTTGAGACATGCTCTGTAGTTGATAAGCAGAGAAGGTACAGATACAAGTGCCTAAGAGCTGACGCTTCGTCTGTGATTTGTCCCCGTGATTCCTCGTTGATCAAATGTTTGAACGCTAGCATTCCATCAATACCTCATTTGTACTTGACAATCCTGAATGAAACTTCACCCTATCCCCTCTCTTTCTTTCTCGAATGTTGGAATCTCTTGAAACATGACCAATAAGAGATCGTAAACATGTTGAGCGGCAAATCATTACTGACAGATGATCCGCGCTAGGCCCTTCTACTCGATTCGCCGATTCGAAATAGGCAACCATTCGTGAATCGAACCCCTGTACCTGTGATGGAAAATCATTCGAGAAATACTGTTCGAACAATTTTTTCTGTCATCCCGCAATTCCTGGTATTAATTTTGATCTGATTCCTTTGCGACATTCATGGGCGCCACTTGTGTGAACACATCTGGACCATGAATGTTTTTTTATAGATGGACCATTTATGTACAATGTGATCCATCTTTGGAGCCATAGATAAATTTCTACTTGGGTTACAGTTGCACAAAATATTAACGACCAATAAACCATTATTAATTACCTCGACGAAAGTCTTGACCAGAATCAAGTACTATGGTCAAGTTTCGGCGATAAGACACATTTGTTCATGACCTTTTTTTTCATCAGGCATAAAACAGTTATCTGACCACTGTCTTGCCTTTTTGTTTTCATTTACCTGCACGCACAGTTCAACAGCTTTGAGCAGCTCTGCATCAACTTCACCAATGAAAAATTACAACAATTCTTCAATCATCACATGTTCATTCTCGAGCAAGAAGAGTATCAACGTGAGGGTATTGAGTGGACTTTCATTGATTTCGGCATGGACCTCCAACAAACCATTGATCTTATTGAGAAGGTATCACTCGAGAATGGTGGTAAACCACAGACAAACTAACGGCTGTCCGACGAATGAAAAGATTTTTGAACGGCTCAAAAATTTTTCAAACAAATGAATCAAAACGTGAACGGAGGAGAACAAAGTTCGAGCATGCGATCGCTGTACAAGATAAAAACGCCCTTTTCATGCACTCTGTCTCTTACTAACTTGTCTTTCAGGGATTTAATTCCAATGTTTGCTTCCTTGAACGAAAAGAGTATGATGAAATGAAAAATTTGCATCTCAATTTGATAAAAATGAATAGAACGGAAATATTTTGATATTTAAATTTGATTTAAGCAGAATTCAAATCAATCTCTTTTTCGATCATGAAAATTGTCCCAAGAACTTAACGATCAGACGTTTTCCGAGGCAACCCTGGAGACGAGAGCAGCAAAACGTGATAGAACACGAGCATGATCTGTTATCAACTTGTCTACTTTACTGTCAATGTCTTTCTACTTTTCATTCTTTTTTCTCTCTTTTTGTATCCTTGATGTGACCACGTGTGTGTGTGTTTGCATCCCGATCCCCTTGTGCACGTTCAGTACAACGGCTTCGAGCAACTCTGCATCAACTTTACGAACGAAAAACTTCAACAATACTTCAATCACCATATGTTTGTTCTTGAACAAGAAGAGTACGAACGAGAGGGTATCAATTGGAACTTCATAGATTTTGGTATGGATTTACAGACAACCATCGAACTCATCGAAAAGGTAAAGGCTTTGCATTTAAAAACCGCCAAGCCAGCTACTTGTGTGTGCCGCCAGTGTTTTTCAACCAGCTGATTGTATTCTGCTTGCTCGTAAAGTCACTTATTTCCATATGTATATCCTGTTGACGAAACTTCAAACAAACTATCAAAGTTTGCATGAAATATAGTCAAAGAGTCAAATAATGATGATGGATTGTTTGTCAATTTTGTTCGTCAATTCAATCCGTTTTGATTGAGCATAAGATTGAGTAATTAAATTCCATTGTTATTTGATTAAAATTATTATAGTTGTAAACATCTATTTTTTATCATAATATTTTCTTCCATCAGTAAAATCAGTAAAATCAAAAATCATTCAAAAAGTAGAGTAAAACGATTGTCAATGAATATTTATCATTAGTATCAACAAAATAGCAGTAACATCATTTGTAAAGTCATTTGAACGTAAATTCGAGTAAAAATAATAGTTCAAGAAACATCAAAAAACTTACATTCAGTTCAGTAACACTGCAGTAAAGTAGTTAATAATTTTTGAACAATCACAAATCGTTTGAAGTAAATGAAAATAAGATGATTGAATTGTTATTAAATTAGATATCAAAAATTTGAGTAACTTTGATATTGTAATTGATATTGTTTAACGTCGTTGAATAGCTTATTTTTGATATAACGTCAATTTGAAATAAAAAGGAAGAAAAAGTTGAGGAATTATTTTATCGGATGTTTGTCCGAGAATTTGATTTTAATTCTTAACCGTTTTCTCGATAATAGCCCATGGGTATCCTGTCCATCCTTGAAGAAGAATCTATGTTCCCCAAAGCCACGGACAAGACTTTCGAGGAGAAGTTGAACAACAACCATCTCGGAAAGAGTCCTAACTTCTTGAAGCCCAAACCACCAAAGCCTGGTCAAGTTGCTGCTCACTTCGCCATTGGCCATTATGCTGGCAACGTAAGTATCAAATTGAAAACAAATTTATAATTCTAACTCATTGAACAAACAACTGTAACTTGATGTCTGATTCAGGTACCCTACAACATCACCGGTTGGTTGGAAAAGAACAAGGACCCGTTGAACGACACCGTCGTCGACCAGTTCAAGAAATCTAGCAACAAACTGTTGATAGAAATCTTCGCTGATCATCCAGGACAGTCTGGTGGTGGCGGTGGTGACAAGGGACGTGGTAAGAAGGGAGGTGGTTTCTCCACTGTGTCCTCATCCTACAAGGAACAGTTGAACAACCTGATGACCACCTTGAGAGCCACTCAACCTCACTTCATCCGTTGTATCATCCCCAATGAAACCAAAACTCCAGGTGTCATTGACTCTCACCTGGTCATGCACCAGCTGACCTGTAACGGTGTACTGGAAGGTATCCGTATTTGCCGAAAGGGATTCCCCAACAGAATGAACTATCCCGACTTCAAACTGCGGTAAGCATCATTCACAGTTACAGTTTTGAACTTGGTTCAAACTTATGATTAGACGTTAGAACAACACTTTTGAACATGAAAAAATTTTTGCAATGAAAATACAAGGGGTAGATTTCTCGGTTAGACAATCATGATAATGCCCTGTTACCTTTATCAGTTACATGATCTTAGCGCCAGCAGCTATGCAGGCAGAGGGAGACCCCAAAATTGCCGCAGCCAAATGTTTCGAGTCAATTAATTTAGACCCAGATCTTTACCGGATCGGTCACACAAAGGCTAGTTAAAATAAAGTTTACAAGTTCCCCCAGTAAATTGACAACACTGTTTTGCACCGTAGACTATCATTACGTTTGTTGTGATCCGCACTTAAAGTATAACTAAACATGTTCACCCCCGTATCGTATCTTGAAACAAAAGTAGTATAACACTTGATGATTTGTAATCACAGTAGATTGTTTAAAACGTTAATTTAATTATCACGCCAAACATTGTTCAACTTGTCGATATCGTTTTGTTCGGTTATTATCACTACCATTATCACCCCGCCCTTGTGTTAAACGTAATTTATAGTTGTACCCCCTCAGTACCAGTAGTTAGAAAATTTCAGAAAACACCAGGGAAGCACAAAGTTCGGGATAACGTGGAATTCACAATATCTTGTAGTTGTTAACCGAGTCCCTCTCATTTGTGTGTGAACCTTAATCATAGGTACCAAATCATGGCTCCCGCTGCGGTGGAAGCTGCTGGAGAAGACTTGAAGAAGGCCGCCGATGCTGTGCTGACGGCCTCTGGTCTCGATCCTGAACAATACCGTCTTGGACACACCAAGGCATGGACTTCTTTTTCAGCATTATCGTTATCAATTCTGTCGCAGATGATTCGTTCAATGGCAAATTGGCAGGGATTGTTTTGTCAATTATGCTGGCAGCGTACATCAATAACTCCCCATTTAGTTCTGGGAGAGATAACAACCGCTTATTCTTTCTCGAGAGATTTTTGTGTTCGATGTTGTAGTTTTTTGATATCGTCCACCATTGTGTTTTTTGTCTTCTAACTTGATCTTTCAGCTGGAAAAAATGTTTACATTTGTTCGCATCTGTTTATACAAAAAATGCGACACAGCTCTTCTAACAATCATTTATCATTTCATTTGTGTTTTTGTTTGTTCATTGTCAATTCGACTGACGTAGATACAAGATTCTGTGTGCGAAAAAAGTGCGTGACTCGATGGATCCTGCCGAAGCCACAGAGATCATACTTGACGCAATAAATATTCCCAGCGACAATTATCGCATGGGTCGAACCAAGGTATAGGACACCTTTGGTACACGTGACAACTTTTGCTTCGAAAGCTATTCAAAAATCAAAACGACACGTTTGTTTATGAACGTTTATATGTAAGAACTTTTCATAATCGTTCTTTAAAAAAAAAAGATTATTCAGTTTTTAATGATGTGTCATTTTGATTTCTTCTTACTTCTACGTTTAATCAGTAATCTTGTTTCACATTCAAGCAAATCTTCGGGTGAATATTTTGCAGTAATGCATAAAATAACAATACCTTCAATATAATTGCAACAACAATTGACCTCACTTGGACACTTCTTTCGCAGAACCAAAGAAATGTTTTTCGACTTGTTTGTATTTCATTTAATGTCATCCCTAATAAATATGTTTGCCTATTTGTTTCAAAGCAATTAACAGCGCATGAGAAAAATAGCTATGCTTATGATAGAAATGAATTTGATCTTTCTGGTACAACATGTTTTTCTGTTCGACTCTTATTTTAAACGAATTCTAAAAATGTATGATCGATTCACAAACGTATTCCAACGGGTTAGAAAGAACATATAAATTACTGTCATTGACTTTGTCAAGCAAAAATAGTATAGTCAATGTGGCGGTTTTATTTTTAAAACGCAATATTGTCTAAGAAAGGTCAATCACATTTCGAAACTGGTCATCGTCTAAACTATTAATGCTCTCTAGTGTCAATTATAACAGGAAATGTACTGTAAAGATGTACTGTAAAAAAATATACTTACAAATTTCAATTGATCTTAGAAAAATCATTTAGTAAATTAAAACTTGAAAATGGGTATGAAACAGACATTTCCTGTTAGGCTTGAAAATGCACACATATTTGATGTTAAAATGATAACATTCAAACTGTAGGTATTCTTCCGAGCTGGAGTCTTGGGTCAGATGGAAGAGTTCCGTGATGAACGTCTGAGCAGGATTGTGTCTTGGATGCAAGCCTTCGTCAGAGGTTATCTTTCACGTAAAGAGTACAAGAAACTGCAGGAACAACGCCTGGCCTTACAAGTTGTGCAACGCAACTTGCGCAGATACCTCAAACTGCGCACCTGGCCATGGTGGAAACTGTGGCAGAAGATCAGACCTCTCCTCAATGCTACTCGCATTGAAGATGAGTTGGCTGTGAGTATATATATACAATTTTTATTTATATACAACTCAATTGTACAACTTATTATAAAATTTATAAATATTCCAACACACGTCCGTTTTAAATTGGAACTGTTAATAGTTGTTTTTATTTGTTTTGTTCGTTTTCTAAAATTTAGATCACTTCTTTTTATCGTCCATCATGTTTATAAGTTCGCGTTCATGAAAATGAACATTACAAAAATAATTAAATTATTATTGAAATATGAATGTATAAATAGTAAATTCTTATTTTATCTTGTTAGCAGTTACAATGTTGGCACCTAGTTGCAACTAACAAATTTGTAATTGAGGAAAGAGTTCTGGCAATTAAATGCAACGTGTTAACTAACAAATCTCTGATGTTGGCGTGAACATATGTACTGCAGAGATTTCTCGTGCTGAGAATCAAGAAGTTTCTTGAACTTTGTTTGAGCATGTTTTATTAGATTATTATCTTGTATAACTGATCTTTTTGAAATGTTTATTTTATTATCACTTGATCGGTCGAAACCACACCATAAAATTTAAACTTACATTCGCGTGTTACTTAAATTTTTGAAAGTCAACGGTATTTTATTATTCTATTTCAATTAATGCTACTAACTATAAAATTAATATCAATGAAAATTTATCTTCAAGAGAACCATTACTTATGAATGTTTTTCGTGATGACAAATTCGTACAAATTGAATAAATTATTTGCCTAAGAGTTATTGAAATTAATGGTCGTTACATAAAATTTGGCATGGACTGTTAAAAATCATCATTTTGGAAAATAGCAGGTTCTAAAATAGAAGGAAATTTTTGCGAGTTAAATAATAAATCGGTATCTGTCTTGCCTGATTAACTTAAAAAGATTGTATATGTAATCAAAATATATTAATTTGTCGCTCGAGGTGTGTTACAAAATTCCAAAATAAACTTGAAGTGATTAATATGTTGGTAATAAACATGTATCTTATAAGATCTGCCAGAACTCTCACTGACACAAATATGCTAATTGATGAGAATCTCGTGATTTAAAATAAACACAACAATTCAATACGTTTTCATCAACTTTTTTCCTCAGTTGATACGGTTTAATAAATTTTACCTGCAAACATTTTAATTTATGATTCAATAGCTTCTTTATAGTCTAGTTATTTCTGTGTTGGAATAATTTAAATTAATATTTTTTATTTTTATGAACCACTTCTTCAAGCACTGCCATCTCAACCAACCAACGAAAAAAAAAGAACCATCAAAAATTCACCGATGAAAAAAAAATTTTTTTATTTTTTTATTTTTCATGGTTTTGTATAATTTCATATGGTAAATCAAATTGAACGCGCATAACTCGCGAAAACTTGGCACTGATATCATCCGAATGTTATCACGATTGCCGCAACGTAAAAGGAATTTTAATAACGGGGTCACATTTCCACTGGTCCCTGGCACTAATACCGCCTCTAAGCGATCAGCTTCACATGCGACCAGTCCGAACCCGAGCGCATTTTGTACCAGGTGGTCCACGCGCAATAAAGTGGACCATATCAAACAGTTTGAAGTTTTATTAGTCCTGGAGAAGAAAAGTATAAGGCGCGTGCGTGAGTCTTATTTTTAGCGGCAGACCAATTTCCACCGTGGGTTGAAATAACGAGATCGTGTTCCAAGATCGGTTATAAATATTTTTGTGGAAACGCCGAGAGAGAAGGGATAGACGCAGGCCGACTGGAACCCAATCTTTTGGGTAGAAAGTTGAGATTCGCGAAAACGCGCGGCCAGTTCGGAAGAAGACCGCGGACCAAGATCAATTATTTTGTAGTCACCTTTCATTTCCTCACCCAACACGACCGAATTGTTTCATGGATTTTTTAAACATCCAAACGTATTGAAACGATCACGAACGAATCGAATGAGCCGGTGATAAAAGCACTTTTGCATTTGAAGTTAGAGCTTCCGAAGTGATAGTGAACCATCGAGATGGCAGAGCTCGAGAGTGTGAAAGCTCAGCTGAGCAGTGGTGCTGACCCGGAGGTTCTTTTACAGGCACTCGAGGAGAAGGCTAAGAAATTCCAAGAAGCCTTCGAGCGCGAAGAAAAACTTCGCAAGGAGTTCGAGGAGATGAACAACAAACTCGTCGCTGAAAGGAATGAAATGATGAAAGCGCTCGATGGTGAAAAGGGCTCGCTGGCCGAGTACCAAGAGAAGGCTCTTAAACTTGGAGCTCAGAAGATGGACCTGGAATCCCAGTTGGCTGTAAGTACAATGATTTTGTTTGCAGAATCTGTCTCAGCTAATTGTAACAGGAAATTAAATAAAAGTATCAAACTTCAAGTTAAATTCTCAGCTGAAAGAATTCATTCGTTTCTGCTTCCACAAAATGTTCGTTTGAGATGTCTTATCTACTTTGCAAATTCTTCACAGTGGAATTTGAATGCTCGTTAAAAGCAAAAAATGGTTATCCATGTTCCAAAGTTATATTTATAATCCAGAAAAAAATCATATTAATAGAACACGACTTCCGCAAAAAATAGCAGCCCCTTTTCATTATTTGTCATCAGCATTTTCATCGCGCTTGATATTTTTAATTTAGTGACACCGTGGGTGTATTACACCACAAAAATTGTCGCGCCGATCTCCAAAAATCCGTACGACTTTTATTTTTAACTTTTTTTTCTCGTTCTCCCCCATTCCAATCTTGGAATCATCCGTTTCACAAACTTCATCTTTTCAAATCAAACAAATTATTCGCAATCTCCCTAAATGGCGAATCAGAAGCCACATACTTGATGTGAAACAGCTTAACGTTATAGGTTCTAATTTGAGATCGCAAAGTAGTAATGAGATGTCTAATTATAACGAGATCCCAGATTCCAGATTATTGAAAGTGGGCGGGGCCTCGCTCTGTACGCAAGAAGGGTGCGTCACGAGTTAAACAGGTGTGGGGCTTATTAATACGAAATGACCCTGCGAAGCATGCGTCATTCCAACCCGAGAACACGACTATCTTGCTCTCTTCCTGCCGTTCTTGGCTCAAATGCCGCTTCCATGGCCTGTCAAAGCCCGATGACAGATAGGAAGACCCCTTGCTGCAAGTCAACTGTTTCGCGTTTGCCAGTAGTCGTGCCACTTGGACTAATATTAGTCTGGGAGGCTGTTCCAATCCGACCATTTGTTAACACCACATTTATCGAACCTTTGGAGCCCATAAATCAATTGATCTCTAATTGCAAAATTCTTCGTCGGGAAGTGCGTGCTCAATTGGTCGCGAACATGTGGATAAAAGATGGCTCGTTAATCAGCCATGATGGGCGCACCAGCCCAACTGTAAATTATAAGAGTTCTGAATCTTGACCAGCTGAGATATTCGTTGATACTTTATACCATCGGTTAAATATGTAACATGAGTTTTAGCTGAGACATTGAACCAATTTCGTGGATCTTGAATGGGGACTGATAGAATGTTTGTTATTAGGACATCACCGACAGATTCCAACAGGAGGAAGAGGCCCGCAATGCCTTGTTCCAAGCTAAGAAGAAGCTGGAACAGGAAGTCGCTGGCATGAAGAAGGACATCGAGGACCTCGAGTTGTCCATTCAGAAGGTCGAGCAGGACAAAGCCACCAAGGACCACCAGATCCGCAACTTGAACGAAGAGATCGCTCACCAGGATGAGCTTATCAACAAACTCAACAAAGAAAAGAAGGCCCAGGGCGAAGTCAACCAGAAGACTGGCGAAGAACTCCAGGCTGCTGAAGACAAAGTTAACCACCTCACAAAGGTTAAGGTCAAGCTTGAACAAACCCTCGATGAATTGGAAGATACCTTGGAACGCGAGAAAAAACTCCGGTTGGTATATTGAGTGTAAAAGTTGTTTTTTTTTTTTGTGAAAATTGGTTTATTAAATTGTTTTTCTTTTTCATTTGTGGTATAGCGCTGACGTTGAGAAGGCCAAGAGGAAGGTAGAAGGTGACCTTAAACTTACCCAGGAAGCCGTTGCTGATCTCGAAAGAAACAAGAAGGAATTGGAACAGACCATCCAGCGCAAAGACAAGGAATTGTCGTCGCTTACAGCCAAGCTTGAGGACGAACAATCTTTGGTCGGCAAACTGCAAAAACAAATCAAGGAACTCCAAGCCAGAATCGAAGAGCTCGAGGAAGAGGTTGAAGCCGAGAGACAAGCTCGCGGCAAGGCTGAGAAACAGCGCAGCGACCTGTCCCGAGAGCTCGAGGAACTTGGCGAGCGTCTTGAGGAAGCTGGCGGTGCCACATCTGCACAGATCGAACTCAACAAGAAACGCGAAGCCGAACTCACAAAACTTCGCAGGGATCTCGAGGAGGCCAACATCCAACACGAATCGGCCCTTGCTATCCTTAGGAAGAAACACAATGACGCTGTTGCTGAAATGGGAGAACAAATTGATCAACTCAATAAAATCAAGGCTAGGTAAGTCAACCAGTTTCTTATAACTAATTTTTTTTTAATATTATTATATTTTTCTTTTGCAATTTTGTTGATAAGAAAAGCCCGTTTAAAAAGAATTACGTGCATAAAGTATTTGGTCATTCAATAAACCATGAACAATTTTTAATAGAGCTGAAAAAGGCCGTAACGATATCCATGTTGAATTGAACAACGTTCGTGGATGCGTGGACAGTGTAGCTCGCGAGAAGGTAGAGAATAATGTCGAATGGAAAATGAGTTTGATCGATGTATATTCCTTGTGATATCAGTTGCACGGTTATTCAGGATCCCAAACTTCGTTTATCATATTTGTGTCGGATTAATGAAATTGTTGATTTTATTCCCTCCCTCGAATGTGTTTTGTAACAATTCAAGATATTTCCACCAAGTGGTTAACATTATTTTCTTCTTGTCATGTTAATTTTTTATTGATGATATCCAGGATTGAGAAGGAGAAGGTTCAATACTTCAGTGAGTTGAACGATCTTCGTGCCACAGTTGACCACCTTAGCAATGAGAAGGTAGAGTATTGTGAATCCCATTATCTTTCAGCAAACTAACGCTACTAATCAACTGCTTCGAGGACAAGGATCGAGGAAAATTTGCAAACTTCAACATGAAATATAATAATGTTCCACCGAATCCATCCAAATGATAACTCAATTGCTTGCTTTGGCTTTTTGGTTTTGAGTTTTTTCTCCCACTATTAGTTGAAACAAAATTGCTAATTACAATTGTTGTTGAAAAAATGCAGGCTGCTCAAGAGAAGATTGCCAAACAATTGCAACACCAATTGAACGAAGCTCAAGCCAAGATCGAGGAACTCAACCGTACCGTCAACGACTTCGACGCCGCCAAGAAGAAGCTGTCCATCGAGAACAGCGACCTCTTGCGCCAGTTGGAGGAAGCCGAGTCGCAGGTCAACCAGCTGTCGAAGATCAAGATCTCTCTCACCACTCAGCTGGAAGACACCAAGAGGTTGGCCGACGAGGAAAGCCGCGAGCGTGCCACCCTTCTGGGCAAATTCCGCAACTTGGAGCACGACCTGGACAACATTCGCGAGCAAGCCGAAGAAGAGGCTGAAGGCAAGGCTGATTTGCAGAGACAACTCAGCAAGGCCAATGCCGAAGCTCAGCTCTGGCGCACCAAGTACGAGTCCGAGGGTGTTGCCCGTGCCGAAGAATTGGAGGAAGCGAAACGCAAACTTCAAGCTCGTTTGGCCGAGGCCGAGGAAACCATCGAATCCCTCAACCAGAAGGTCATCGCTCTCGAGAAGACCAAACAGCGCTTGGCTACCGAAGTCGAGGACTTGCAACTCGAGGTCGACCGTGCCACGGCTATTGCAAACGCTGCCGAGAAGAAACAGAAGGCGTTCGACAAGATCATCGGAGAATGGAAACTCAAGGTCGACGACCTTGCTGCCGAACTCGACGCCAGCCAGAAGGAGTGCCGCAACTACAGCACAGAACTCTTCAGACTCAAGGGTAATGTCAATTTTGTAAATTAATTTTTATATTTGATGATTTTTGTCAGATAACTAAATCAATAGTTTGAATAAACTTGTTTGGTGAATGTTGTCTAAAAGATGATTGGAAATTACAGGAGCATACGAAGAGAGCCAAGAACAGTTGGAAGCGGTACGTCGCGAGAACAAGAACTTGGCCGACGAGGTGAAAGACCTGTTGGACCAGATCGGCGAGGGTGGCCGCAACATCCACGAAATCGAGAAGGCCAGAAAACGATTGGAGGCCGAAAAGGACGAGCTCCAGGCCGCCTTGGAAGAAGCCGAGGCAGCTCTTGAACAGGAGGAGAACAAGGTTCTGCGAAGCCAGCTTGAACTCAGCCAGGTCAGACAGGAGATTGACCGCCGCATCCAGGAGAAGGAGGAAGAATTCGAGAACACCAGAAAGAACCACCAACGTGCCCTCGACTCCATCCAAGCCTCCCTCGAAGCCGAGGCTAAGGGTAAGGCTGAGGCGTTACGCCTGAAGAAGAAACTTGAGGCCGACATCAACGAGCTTGAGATCGCTTTGGATCACGCCAACAAGGCCAACGCGGAAGCACAGAAGAACATCAAGAGATACCAACAGCAGTTGAAGGATGTGCAGACAGCGTTAGAGGAGGAACAACGCGCTCGTGACGAGGCCCGTGAACTCTTGGGTATCTCCGAACGTCGTGCTAACGCTCTCCAGAACGAACTCGAAGAGAGCAGACAGCTCCTTGAACAAGCCGACCGTGGCCGTCGCCAGGCTGAACAAGAATTGGCTGACGCTCATGAACAACTCAACGAAATTGGCGCCCAGAACGCTTCCATTTCTGCGGCCAAGAGGAAATTGGAGGCCGAACTCCAGACCCTCCACGTTAGTATTTCTTTCATCTCTGAGTGGTTTTGTTGTTGTACCTCAGCTGAATGAAGAGATTTTTTCATTAAATTGTTTTTATTTTTCAGTCCGATCTTGATGAATTGTTGAACGAAGCCAAAAATTCCGAGGAGAAGGCCAAGAAGGCGATGGTTGACGCCGCCAGATTGGCGGACGAACTTAGAGCCGAACAAGACCACGCTCAAACACAAGAGAAATTGCGCAAGGCGCTCGAAAGCCAAATCAAAGACCTCCAAGTTCGTCTCGATGAGGCTGAAGCCAACGCGCTCAAGGGAGGCAAGAAGGCCATTCAGAAACTTGAACAGCGTGTACGTGAGTTGGAGAACGAACTCGACGGCGAACAGAGAAGACACGCTGACGCACAGAAGAACCTCCGCAAATCTGAACGTCGCATTAAGGAGCTCAGCTTCCAGGTAAGTTTATCGGTTATTCGAAAATGAGACAAAGAAGTGTTGGTTTATGAACGGAAAGCTAATCTCTGTTCTTATTCTTCTTCAGGCTGATGAGGACCGCAAAAACCAAGAACGTATCCAGGACTTGGTTGACAAACTGCAACAGAAAATCAAGACGTACAAAAGGCAGATTGAAGAAGCGGAAGAAATTGCCGCCCTCAATCTCGCCAAGTTCCGCAAAGCCCAACAGGAACTTGAAGAAGCTGAGGAAAGAGCAGACCTCGCTGAACAGGCGATCGCCAAATTCCGTACCAAGGGACGTGGAGGAAGCGCCGCTCGTGGTCTCAGTCCAGCGGTAAGAACATTTTAACAATCATATTTCACTTATTAATAAAAGATTGCAAGGTTTATTTTAGTACAGCATCTAGAGAGTATGAGCTCTTAGCAATTCAGAGTACAAATTGTTTTTACTTTCAAACGTGATTGAATTTTTTGCATCCAATCGAGCGAAGCA
Source organism: Trissolcus basalis (assembly GCA_025266255.1). NCBI lineage: Eukaryota > Metazoa > Arthropoda > Insecta > Hymenoptera > Scelionidae > Trissolcus > Trissolcus basalis. The sequence goes on from JAAMPD010000061.1 coordinate 35,948, forward strand.
AAGTAATTAAATACCGGGACTTATGAATGTAATTGTTATATGCCCAATGTAGCCGCAGAAGGCTCGCAAGGCGCCCTCCGCAATGGAATAAACCGCCGCGATGGTTCATGTAAGTGCGTGTATAAATGTAGTATCAAAAGAGCGTGCATTTGATTTTGGATATCCACCTTTCAAAAAAAACACGCACATACAGCACTGGCCGCTTAATTGCGGCTTATCGTTGAACACACAATGCACCATATATGTTTATCCTCCCATTGTCATAATCATATAAACTCGTCAAATTTCATCGGAATAGGATGCGTAGTTGTACTTAACTATATGAATGTTTCTCAAAAGGAGGTAATGCAACCCTCTTGTCGATACATCAAAGTCCACCTCTTTTTTTCACTGACAACAGAACTATTGTAGAAGATATTATATTCTTTATTATTGTCATTAATATTTTTTTTAATAAACCAGACAACCGTGAGTATTTTGGGGGAGACGAAGGGAATCGTGAATCATTCAAATTTGGAGTATGGAATACAAACAAAATCCACATATAGTGCACTAAAATTATTTTAATCATTGCTTCTATGGTTTTAGATTATAGATGACTAAAATCCCATACCAAATCGACATCTAAATATTGAAATTATTAGATTGAAATGAATTCATTGTTTCAAACATCGTGATTAATAAAGACCATTTGATTGGATCATTTATATGTGAAAGTCATTAATGATCATGTTGAATTGATTAATTGTAAAAGAAAAACTGCATCTTTTTTAGTAGGGATGACTTGAAATGTAATCTGTTTGACATGAGGTATTAATTTGTTTTGCATTTTTTAGCCGCACCGACCTGCGTTCAACAAGCCCCTGTTCGATGGTTCCGCATTCCCACCACGCTTCGACCTACAGCCCGACGGCGAGCTGTAAGCCAGCGCGTCTACGACCCAGTAAATTCGTCATCGCTAATCGACAAACACCAAAATCATCGCATCTGCAACATTGTCATCATCAAAAGCACGTACTCATAATAAGACACCTCGAACAGGCAATACGAGACACAATGAAGAAAACATGCATTACCAATCAAGAGAGCGCTGTCACGACGTTTCGCAAAGCCGACGAGGACAATTCACACTGCAACATTTATTCAAATATTTGTATTAATAATGAAAGTTATTGTTATAATGTTAATCATCATATCGTCGACGTGCTGGTGGCAGATAAGCAGAGAGGAACTGAGAGAATGAGATAGAGAGCAGAAAGTAGATAGCATGATATTTATGTAGAGAGAGAGAGAGAGCGAGAGATAATTTTTTGCGAGGCGAGCCTAGGAGAACAAACAACGTCGTGTAACAACAAATTATCGTTATTCATTGTGTCGTCATATGCTATCCTATCCTATAAAATAATTTAATTTATAAAGAGAAGCGAAATATGTATTTATTAAAATAAATAAGCAATAAATAAAATTTGCTGACGTCATTTTGTTTATTCCCCCTTCTCAAGAAACAGGGCAAATAATAATCAGTGTTCATCTTTTATATGTATTTATATTGTATAAATATTTCAAATTATTGACTTACAAATAACATATATAATAATCCAAACAATTATTTCATATTTTCATAAATCCATTTGCGCACGTGGTAGACATTTGTACACGTTTGTAGATTCGGGAAAGTTGATGTGTGGATGCAAACCAGCTCTTTTTGTGAGTTTACAAGTGGACTTCCACTGTCACCCTGAAAACATCAAAGAAAATATTAAATAATTACCAAACTCCAAAGTAGAGTAATATTGGTTTTTTTGTCGCATTCAAAAATCGAATACTCACTCCAGTAGTTTTACTTCCGGCACTGTCCCAGTGGCAGGTAACCGCAGGATGTGGGCTCATAAAGACGTTTGGCAATAACCATCGACAGTCAACAACGCGAGTTTTATAAGATCTCAAGTAAGGGCTCACTTCGTTGCTTTCTTCGTTTAATTTTCCAATACCAGTAATAGTCATTGGATCCTGAAGCCTAATATTCTTTTTAGGCATAAGCACTGGCCTGACTCTTTTTGACTGTGTGATTGGTTCTTCCAGCTAAAATTTATGTTTTGTCAATTATAATTCTTCTTTAGATTTAATAAAAAATGTATTTTAATTTAATTGCAAACGTATTGCAACTTACCCTAAGCATTGCAATATCGTAATCAAAAGGTGACTTTTCATTAAACTGGGGATGCATTTTGATAGACATGACCGGGATTTCTATACTCCCATCGTACAATTCATGTCCAGGATAGAGAGCCGTTGTAGCGGTTCCGACAACAATGGATGAATTTTGTTTTTCCATCACGATTTTCTTCACGCAATGAGCTGCAGTCAAAATGTGATAATTCGAAACGATGCATCCTCCGCAGATATATTTGTTGTTGACCTTGTAAAAGGCTTGGTACGGCGCTAATTCGATGGATATAGGTCTACCATTGATCGAAGCAGAGTTGTGATCAGGATGAGATTGATGGTCATCAGAACATGTTACTGCGCCTGAAAAAATATTAAAAATACTGAGTAAAAAAAATATTATTTATGAAGGCTTTTTCAAGTAAACTTAAAAAGAGTTTAAATGAAGTTTAAATTTTGAAGATTTTTTATGATACCTATTATTGAAATGAGACAAAATAAAGCAATAGGTGATGGTTCCATGTTGAAAACTTCTTATAATAAAAAAATTGACTAGTACAAGAGTGACCATTAACATTCAAATCACAAATGAATAACGAAGAAAATGTTTCAAGTGTAATTTATACATAAATTTAGTATTGTAATTAATACTAACAAGTAATTAAGTTTGATTAAGATAAGTCACGCGCGAGATTAAATTTTTAGGCAAAATCTCTTTAAAATTTAATTAGCAATTTTATTCTTATATCATGGAACATTTTAAACTGTTATTACATAACATATCTTATAAGTGTTATATTATAATTATAAATGTCATCAATTATTTTTAAATGTACTGATAATAATGTTTAAATTAGAACAAGGGTATTAAAGTTTTTTTATGTTTTTCAACTGTGTATTCCCACTGGATCATTTTACACTGATTGTCAAACATTTGCGAACAGGGTTTCGCTTGTCCACGAATGTCACAGAAGAGCTTCTGGTTACGTTTGCATACTGACCACTTAATCCTACACATGCAAATTTCCTGTACCGTTAGTTATTACCTTCCGATCAATCTGTCTTCATTTTTGAATGGTTTTAAAGTAATTAAAGTAAAAAAATTGCAATTTGATCTATTAAAATGGAGTATATCATAAAAGTATTCTGTATAGTAAAGTAATAAAAAACCAGATAATCCTTGCAGGTATTCATTTTTGTTCACGTATTGATTTTTATTATAATCTGAGAACGATCAGTCATATGTCAGATTGAACGGATCATTTATTTCCCTTTTTACTCCGTCATTTTCCTATCTGGATTGAGAAGTATCGATTTTGTTGTTTAAGAAGAATCTTTTTGAACGAAGTAGATTAATGAAAAAGGGGTTAGAGAGTTAATGTATAATAATTTTAACATGTATTATTTAATAATTATAATATAATAATAATAATAAATTAAAAATATATTACGATAATCAAGCACCATTTAGTGTATCTTTTAAAGTAAATTACAATTGTTTTTGAACCTCATCAGCCAAGGCCTTTAACTTGAATGACTAATAAAAATTGTTTTATTTCGTTTTTTAAACTTCAATTTTTATGATGAGTTTTGAAAATTGTTTTCAAGAAAATGTGTAGATATGTTTGTTTTTAAAGCATTCTCTACAATTTAAAATTTAGTTAACATATTTTTATTTATATTGCAAATTTTTTATTCAAATTTTACATTCAATATTTTGAATGCTCGTATTTTGTAGTTCGTAATTGTAAATTAAAAATTTCATTTTACATTTAAAATGTATCCATTTTAACAATAATTCCTTTTTTTAAATTGAAATATGATAAAAATGCCGCGTTTTTTCCCGTTGCGTGTTATTTTGGTGTCGCCACTTTGTTGGCACGAAGTCAAACTAGCCTTTTACTGAAGTCCTCCATGTGTCTCACTCTAATAAGGGTCGTATCATAAGGTTATAAACACGGTTATACTAGTCCATGTTTTCTTGAGCTTACTCGACTCAATTATTCGTATTTTCTGCTGTGGTATTTGAAATTGATTATTTGATAAACAAAAAGGAATTGGATCGAGATTTCAAGGAATTTATAGTGATCCTTTGTATTTATCCTTTCATATTTACAGGTCACCAGTAACCAGTATTAATTAAATCAACGAATTCAATATGCCGAAAAAGAAAATTACAACAAAGGTTATTGTTAAATATTTGAATATACAAAAAATAATAATAGGTTTCATGTATAACTTTGGCTTTGGTTTTTTAAACTCAAATAATAACAGACTCTTGACATAATATAATTCACTATCTATTAATTGAATTATAAAATAATGTTTGATATATTTCAGCGAAGTGCAAAAAAGAAGCGCGAAACTAGCGACGAAGAAGATGCTGATGAAGTCATAGTTGCTAAGAAAGCAAAAACTGAAAAGGTAAAAGCAATTAAAAAGAAAGATGAATCTGCGTCGGAAGAAGAGATGCCTGAACAAAATGAGGAACCACCTGTTGAGAAGAAAAGTAAAGCAAAATCAACTAAGTTGAAAACTAAAAAGTTCCTAGAACCAAAAGACAAAGAAGAAGAGGATGATGAAGAAGAAGAACAGAATGGTTCAGCATCAGATGATGATGTAAAACCAGCTGAAAAGAAAAGTAAAGCAAAAATCAACTAAGTTGAAAACTAAAAAAGTTCCTGAATCAAAAGACAAGGGAGAAGAGGATGAAGAAGAAAAGAATGGTTCAGCATCAGATGATGATGATGATGTAAAACCAGCTGAAAAGAAAACCAAAGCCAAATCAAATGCAGCGGTAAAATCTACAGAGACGAAAGAAAAAATGAACAAAACTGAAAGCGATTTGGATGGCATCGATTACGAATGCGAAAAGATGAATGAAAATGGAGATAAATATAATTTGAAAATTACTTGCTGGAATGTCTCTGGAATCAGAGCTCTTATAAAGGTATTAATTATAAAGCAGTAATTCTGTTACTGACAGATAATGATATTTGTTTAAAAATTTTCTACTTTCATTGTAATATCGTAAGACTTGAATTTAAATTGAAATTTCAGAAAAATGGGATGGATTACTTCAAAAAAGAAAAAGCAGACATAATTGCTCTGCAAGAAGTAAAATGTGATTCAAACAAATTACCAGATGAAGTTAAAATTCCAGGCTATGAGCGTTACTTCCTAGACAGTTAATATAATTTTGTTTCATTTATTCGACATTGTTAAATCGTTTTTGGAAGCATGTTATAATTTTAATTTGTAATATGCAGGCCAAAAATCAGGATACTGTGGAGTAGCACTTTATTCAAAAGTAAAGCCAATCAATGTCAAGTACGGAATTAAAAATTCGAGCTGCAATGATGAGGGAAGAATTATCACAGCCGAATACGAAAAATTCTACCTCGTTAATGTTTGTAAGTTAAATAATCATAAAATTTGTTCACCAGATTAACATCATTACTTATTTACACATTACATATTTATATATACTTTTTTTATGACTTTTGCGAAAATTACAGATGTTCCAAACGCTGGTAGGAAGTTGGTTACAATGCCCAAACGTTTGGAGTGGAACAAAGATCTGAAAAAATATGTGAAAGAGCTAGATGCAAAAAAGCCAGTCATCATTTGTGGGGATATGAATGTCGCTCATCAAGAAATAGGTACATAATAATAAGTAATAAGTATTTAAAATAATAAAAAAAGAAATAATTAAATACATTTATTTTATTTGATTTTTAGATTTGAAAAATCCTAAAACCAATACAAAAAATGCCGGTTTCACCAAGGAAGAACGAGACGGGATGACTGATTTCTTAACTGAAGGTTTTGTAGATACTTTTAGAAAACTATACCCTGAAAAAACAGACGCTTACACATTCTGGTCTTACATGGGTGGCGCAAGATCGAAAAATGTTGGATGGTATGTATTGAATTTGCAGGGAAATTTATTGTTCTTCATGTTGTTTTGAATAGATTTGAAAACTAGTAACGTTATATATGATCATTTCAGGAGATTAGATTATTTCATAGTATCAGAACGAATTGCTACAAACGTTTGTGATAACGTCATCAGGGATAAGGTGTATGGAAGTGACCATTGTCCAATTGTTCTTTACATCACAATATAAAAAGCAACATTTTTGCATTCATCTGACATTTGATTTTAAAAAATGTACTTTTTGATATCATTTTTTCGTGTGTTTTGTAATAAAATTTTAAAAGGGAATCTGTCTTTTAATTAATCGATCCTTTTAATTAAAATAAATGAGTTTTATTAATTTTTTTATTTTATATTATAGATACTTGCGAGTCTTAACTCAAAAATCATGGTAGAAAAAATTTCTATTAATTATATTTTAATAAGAATTATTTCAATGAAAATTATTTAATATCTTAAAAAAAATCAAAAGAAAAATTTTTATCGAAGCTTACATGAAGCTGTAAGATAAATGCTCTATTATTACTCTCTGATTTGCTGTGACGCTTGACGCTGTGTTGCCGTCACTTTATCATACCACGTGTTGACATGACATGTGGTGTGCGGCGAAACATTCGTACTTCCACAAAATATCAAATTTCATTTTTAATTTGATTTTTAAACGTTGAATTCCGTTTTCGGTGTGTCATTTGTGATTTTATTACTTCAAATAAGGATTTCTCGTTATCAGGTATAACAAACATTAACAACTGATTCCAAAAATATCAAATCAAATTTCTGAACATAACCTTACTCTACATTTGTTTTTGTTTACATGTGATTACAAGTTTAATTATTAGACTTCTATGTAAATAACAACAAAAATAAAAAACAGTATAACTAAAAAATTAATCTTTGACATTTTTTAATAGAATATTGTGTGAAAAATGGAAAATATGGAGACCGACACCGAAATACAAACGTGCCTTGCACGATTTCTGTCAGACAAGGGTGAGGAACTACCAGGTGGATTGCTCGATCTTCCTGTAAATACAGAAACCAAATCCTTGGAAGCAATAATTAACAATTTACTTGGGGAAACGGACCCCGTTCCGTTGGCGTTTTTTATAAACGGAAAGGAAATTGTCAAAACACTGAAAGACAATTTTGAAAAAGATTTTAATATCAGTGAAAATGTTGTTGAAATCGTATACCAACCACAAGCCGTTTTCAAAGTTAGAGCTGTGACAAGATGCACTGCTTCTTTAGAAGGTGAGTTATTTTTTCAATTAAAAATCACGTTTTTGATAGTTTTGTTTGCTTTATTCAAATTTATTAATCGAATTGAATTTCATTTTCATAGGTCATAAAGAAGCTGTCATCTCAGTATCGTTTTCACCCAATGGACAAAGCTTGGCGAGTGGTTCCGGAGACACTACAGTAAGAATCTGGGACATTCACACGCAAACACCAATGTATACTTGTGAAGGACATAAACACTGGGTACTTTGTATATCCTGGTCGCCAAATGGAAAGAAATTAGCTTCTGGTTGTAAAAATGGAATGATAATGTTGTGGGACCCAGAAACTGGCAAGCAAATAGGTTGGCAATCAAGATAAATAAATTTTTAGTTTATATCAAAACATAACATAAAATAATAAATATGTGTGTATGTAAACAAATTCTTCTTTACTTTTTTAAGGAAAAACATTAATTGGTCACAAGCAATGGATTACGTCCTTAGCCTGGGAACCGTTTCACAAAAATCCAGATTGCCGTTTGTTAGCAAGTAGTAGTAAAGACGGTGATATTCGAATCTGGGACACTACTCTATGCCAAACAATAAAAGTATTGGCAGGACATACAAAAAGTGTAACCTGTATCAGATGGGGAGGCAGAGGTTTGATCTACTCTGGATCACAGGATAGAACTGTGAAAGTCTGGAGAGCAGAAGATGTAAGAATTATAATTTTGTTGAAATATTTCCCCTTTCTGGTAACAGAACATTTTTTAATCATTAAATTGTGATGATTCCAGGGTGTTTTATGTAGAACACTACAAGGCCACGGTCACTGGGTAAATACGTTAGCACTAAATGTAGATTATGTATTGAGGACGGGTCCTTACAAAATTGTTCGCAAACCCACAGACCCTAAAGATCCCGTGGAGCTTGCGAAAGCAGAATACGAAGCGATGGGAAATGAAAAGTTAGTGTCTGGAAGTGACGATTTCACATTATTTTTATGGAACCCAGAATCTGAAAATAAACCTGTTGGTAAGATTTTTTTCTTAGAAATTATTTGTGTGGTTATTACTCGAAGCCACAGATTTTTCTTCGTCTTTTTTTTCTGGTTGATTAAGAAATTTACATTTAAATTTTAATTTTTAGCAAGAATGACTGGTCATCAACAACTTATCAACGACGTGAAATTTTCTCCAAACGGTTTCTACATTGCATCTGCGTCTTTTGATAAGTCAATCAAAATTTGGGACGCAAAAAATGGAAAGTACGTAGGATCATTGAGAGGACACGTACAGTCTGTTTACTCGATTGCTTGGAGCGCTGATTCTAGATTGCTTGTTAGTGGAAGTGCCGATTCTACATTAAAAGGTATTTATACTGAAATCACTTTATTAAAATGTCTACAAAATAAAATAGAATCCTGGATTAAAATGGGTTTTCAATTTTTCAGTGTGGAATATGAAGACCATGAAGATCCATGGCGATTTGCCAGGTCATGCCGATGAAGTTTACGCTGTAGACTGGTCTCCTGACAGCGTTCGCGTTGGTTCCGGTGGAAAAGACAAAGTTCTGAAACTTTGGCAGAATTAATATACACAATTGTAATAAAGATGACACTTGTTTTTTATAGAATAAAAAGAATTTAATTGACAGCTTTCAATGAATTATGAAATTCTTTTTATTAAATTATGTTTCCTAAACTTCTTTTTATTTGGGTGTATATCTTTATTTACTTCTTGCTTTTATATTTTTATTCGATATAATGAGAAAACAATTAAACGATTTATTTTCATTTTTGTTACTTCAAATTTTTATTTTTATTTTTGAAACAAAAAGTGAATGACGTGTAGCCGACAGTCGACCCGCCCCCTGGTAGTGCGACTTGAAACAGTCGCGAACGCTGCGTTGACGGATGCCGCACTTGAAACCGATACGCCACCGTCCATCCTCGATCGTCGTTAATGTTGTGACGTGTTGTTCTTTTTATTCCAACACTTAAACTTAATTAATATTAAGAGCAGTTATTTAAGTTTGATAACAACCACGAAAGTCATCCTAGGTAAGATACCACGAGATTTGCGTTCCTCACCTTTCACTATCATGTAAATCTCTTTTTCGCAGCCAGCTTAGAGGTTAGACACCTGCAAATTTTTTTAAGTCTATTTTTTATATATAATTTTGTCCTTTAATTTTATTCCAAGGTGATTCTGAGATTTTTCACATTTGTATTCAATCAAGAAATCACATGATCTTGAAATCTGTTGTATCGCTCTAATTTAAACTCAAACAAGTTGAAATGATAATAATGATTGTCATAAGAAATTGTTGATTAGACAACACACGCGTGGCCTTGATAAACGGCCTTTGTTGATGTTGATTGAATGGTTACAAGGCGGTATATTTGAATTACGTGGATACGTATTTGTCGAAATCTGAATTTCGATCATGTGACACTTGCCTGTCAAATGCAATGAATGAATTATGCTCCTGAGTGTATTCAGTTTCGTTTATTTTTCTGTTTCTAACAATCTGTTATTAAAATTATTTATTTAAATCATTTTAAATATGTCGAACATTCTAATTGATTTTTATTTTATTTTTCAGAAAAAAAACCCAGCACATTACAATGATGCAAGATGAAGATCTCGGAGGGTCAAATAAGCGAAACGTTTTCAGTCAGTCTTACTCAAGAGTTTCGCAGGTACAACATATTTTATGATTAATTTATTATTTACTTTCTCTCGTGGGAGTGAAGATGAAGATTTTTGTTGAAAATAATCGATTTGAAATCATGAATTAAATATTTCCTTTGTTATTCATGTCTTTTTTTGTTTCCTTTTAGATTTATCAAAGTTTATTGGATTTGTGGACTCCCCATGTCGTTTCGCGATGGATTTTTGCAATTTCCTTAGTAGGCTTATTCCTTTTACGTATTCTCATATCACAGGTATGTGTATACTCAGAAATGATTTAAAGAACAAATAAATTAATCAATAATAAACGATATTATTTTAAAAATATTGTTTAATAATTATATTTTTTTAAGTTTAATTTTGGTATGAATGATTTAAAAACTAAATTGAAACATATTTGTTTTCAGGGTTGGTACATAGTCACATATGCGTTGGGGATATACCATTTAAATTTATTTATAGCATTTCTCACACCAAAAATAGACCCACCAATGAATTTCGATGGTAAATATTGCACAGTCGAAGATATAAGATTTCTTTCGAACAATTTTTTATCTAAAGTGTATGCTCTCGTACTACTTTTTTTTAAATCTTGTAGATGAAGATGGGCCAGAATTACCAACCAGATCGAACGAAGAATTCAGGCCGTTTATTAGACGATTGCCAGAATTCAAATTCTGGTATTCAGTGACAAAGTCAACAATTGTTGCAATGATTTGTACATTTTTTGACTGCTTTAACATACCAGTATTTTGGCCAATTCTTGTTATGTATTTCATAACACTGTTTGGAATAACGATGAAACGCCAGATAAAGGTAATAAAAAGTTGACTACTTATATCAAATTTAATGATTAAGAATGTATTCATTGTGTTTGATTCATAACGTTTGAACTATATTTTGGAATTTTGCTTTTTTCAGCATATGATAAAGTATAAATACTTGCCTTTCACACATGGCAAACCAAAGTACCAAAACCACGAGGATTCTCAGAAACTGTTATCAAAGTAAACCGGATGACGCCCTTCTTGGATGTGTGAATGCGCGTAGACTACAATAACTCTTACTTTTCCTTTCAAAGACAAGCTTCAAACAGACGGCCGAGCTCTGATGGTGCCTTCGCATGTACCTCGGCATTGTCAGTGACCCCAAATCTTTCGAACAGGAAGCAAACTACATGAAAATCGTCATCCTCTGTTTGCTAGGGAATGAACTGGTCTTAATATATTTGTATCATACAATTTGTACAAAGTATTGTTAGGTCTTGCAGTAAAATTAAATTATCAAGATAGTTGAAAGATCAATTGACGCGAAGTTCTTTTTTTCTCGGGTTCTGCGATTGGCAGAAATTAGTTTAATGGTAAATTTCTGTTTAGAAAATTTAATCGTTGAAGATGGAATGTGATCGCACGTTTGTGTGATATTAAAAACTGTTGCTAAGATTGCTTCTGTATGCGACGCGGATGTAATTAACGCAACACGAAACTGTACGATTGAAACGACTCATTTCGCGCGAACGTTGATTTAAAATTTCATCCACTAATCGCTTTGTTAGCGACTTTTTCAGCGTTCAGTAAATTCGACTGTGTTGAAACTGCCAAACAAGCACGGGTAATTGTGAATTGCGTTTTGTGTTGAAAAATTTTGAGTTGTCAATTGATATGTATTATCGCTGAACATTGTTTTTTACTTTACTTTTTATTCAAACCGTTGGTTGCACTACGTTGCTATTTTAATTTTTAATGATCTTGATATGTCAAATGTTAATATTTATACAAAATAAAAGAAAACGAACGTAAAAAAGGAGCAAGGTTTGGTTTCTTCAGCTGAACATAATGAACTGGACAAATGTCTCTTTTTTTTGTATCAACATATCACTTTTATCGATGAACTTTTTACACATATACATTTATATCAATATTTCGTGACAAATAAAACAATTCATACATTTCTTGCCGAAGCATTTGAATCGTAACAATGACATTCATTTTTTAATATGCAATAATGCACGTTTCTTACAAACATCAATAAATGTCCCGATGAACATATAAAAAAGTTTCTTTATCGTGAAAAATTTATATTGAATTTAAGTTAATGGCATCGTGTGTGCTTAAATATATATACGTAGGACCGATTTCGTTTTTCATGTTCCTCAGCACGAGCTGAATAAACAAACATACGGCGCAACATCGCTGGTTCAATAACAATGTTACATCCATCTCTATCGTATATTACAATTCAGCTTGAAAATTCAGTTTAATTGCCTCCGGTCCTTCTGCATGAGTTTTTTTTTTCTCTCAATTTTCATCCTGATAATGGAGTTTGCTAATTTATCAATCCCAATTAAATGCTGAACATACATTCACTTGACAAAAAGACTCGTGAAAAAACTGTTGTTTTTATGTTTAACAGAAAAATTTGTTTCGTCGGTAACCGGTTTATCGCGCTTAATACAAACGAAGTCAACATTTTTTCATTAGAAATAAATTTTATTTCAGTGTGCATTTTGCAATTCCTTAATTTTTTTTTTTTTTGTGTGCGTGAGATACGCTATCCTATATCAGAGTATTAATTAAGATTGAAAAATAAGAAAAAAAAAAAGATAGAAAAATACATATTTTCAGGCACAAGTTTTAATAAATAATCGATGGACGAGAGTTCGAAAATTGCCGCTTACAATTCAATTAATGTTTTTTATGTTTAAATGAAATTAAATCATAACTCGCTATATGAAGTGTTTTTTTCAATAAGAAGAAAAAAACTGCACAACTATGATTTTTAGAACAGAGTTCTAATTGAACTTTTTTTATAATTTGTTTATGGTGATATCGATGCCGAACACTTTGTTTTCATGCAAACATCTCAAAAATTCTCCTCTATGAAAAATATCAAACTTATACCGTAGTCCATCATCATTTTATAATAAAATATAAAAACGGTTAGTCGAAATTTCTGATTATGTATAGAGTTAGAGAAAGTTTTTGTTCCTAAATTGCACACGGCATAAATTACTAACTAACCAGCTTCACTGATTAGCAAACACAATTTGTCATAATGTATGAATATCATGAACTTTTTTTTTGTTAAATGAAATTATGGTTGTTTGGTCGTGCGGTTGAAATTTTATTTCATTCTCTCTTTACTTCAATTTGATTTTAACTTTCCAAAAATATAGTTCATATATCATTTGACTAGTGGCAGAAATTAGCAATTTGATTTTTGAGTTTGCAAACTTATGATCGTCAACTTTGCATGATCACATGCAATATACGAATCGACTATCTCGTAGTTTCCTCTCATTTCTCTTACTGTAATCAGTTTGAGGATGCGCCACTACCAGATCACGTGAAAGAGAAATTAATATTAAAATTAGATCATTTATTCAATGTTGATTAATTGATCGAAGTTAATGGCGTTGAAGTGGCATACTAAATGAGGCGTCACTTGCTTTCATTCACGATTACAGTAAGTTCAATATCACTGCAGTACATAAATACTCAATCCGTTATAGACGTTATCAATTCATTTCTTCGTTTATTATTCTCTTTAATAAAAATGTATCCGGATTGAGTTTCATTTTTTTTCATGAATAAATTTTTGACCGTGACTATAATAAATAACGATGAATGCTGCTCATAATGCCATTTTTTATAATAAAAAAATGTAATTATTATTTTATCTCGGGCACTCGTACGATTTTGAACTTGAGGTGTATGAAACTGATAAAAACTTTAACGTTTTCTTTATGATTGATTTATAGCGGTATAAATAATCGAAGAAAACGAAATAAACTTATCCTGCATGTTTTCTGATATCAAACTTCATATAGCAATCATAACTTTTATCACTCACTTTCGTATTAATACTTTCCAGCTAAGAATGTGTTTACTTTTAGAATATTACATTATCCACGTACCACCATGGACCGAACAACACTGTTCTTTAATAACAAATCTTATTCAAAAAATTAACACGACAGCATATATCGGGCGTAAGTACCAATTAGGTCCATATATCACTTATATATGGCACATCAATGGAAGTCATACATCATTTCTTTTCATTTTAACTACAATAAATAATTAGCTCGTCACAATTATCCCAAGCGAGTTATTAACAAATGAAAAACAAAAGTCAATGAACGTACGTACACATGATATATAATTAATCAATTAATTTCAGTGATTCAACAGTTAGACCTTTGTTTCATAGGATCGTTATCTTTTAAGACAAAAGTTCTATTGTGATGGAAAAAAATTTTTTTTATTCGTTTTGGTCCTCGCATATGGCTTTTTTGTTTCGATCGAGAAAAGCCGTCGTCGAGTTTGGGCCAATCACAGTGGTAGTTGTCGTTTCGCTAACAGTTGACTCCCGCTTTCGGTACTTATTCGATGATTGAGGGTACAGTCTGTAAAAACAGAACAATTATGTTATTTCGATCTTTTATTGTCAGCTTTGACGGATAACATTTACTTTAAACGCAATAAAGTAAAACCTTCCAAGTTTTATCATTTTTGTAGCTTTATCAGCTCTCTTGCCATGGAAGCTTCTACCTTGATAAAAACAAAAAGGGATAAGTAAGTTAGAAACGAAAGAATATTGAAATCGTGACTTGTGTTTGATTTTATTATTATTTCAATTGATCTTTCTTGAGAGAAGTTAACGACTTTCGTATGAAACAATCGACAATATTCAAAGGACAAAAGTTTTTATATCAATGCTTAAGGTCATTGAATACGAGAGAGAATTTAAATTCGAGTCGCAAAAAAGGTAACAGAGCTCGTTCGTAAAAACATTTGTCATACGTTGATGCCCGAACAATAGTTCATTTTTGCCAAATCAATCGAACTGTGTTTACATCTCACTCGAGAGCGCTAGTTTTCATCAATCCGGTTTATTAGTAACAACATCAGGTGCTCTTCTACTTATTTGCTGATCTGAATAAACATTAATTAGTTTGTCAAACTCGGCGTCGTGTGACCCAAGTTTTACACTGATTGAGTGCCCTGGGTATTACCAATCCTGTAATTGAAGGACCTAGTTTCACTACCACAATCAAGTCTCACGTTTTTATTGTGAGGATTATTAATTATTGAAGGAAAACGTCAACAATTTTTGTCCAAATAAAATAAACATCAAACTCAAAGAGAAAGATTTTACGTCAAAGCAAATAAATGTTCAATTAAGTTATTTAAATTATTTAAAAAGTACATTTGTTATGGTAGATTAATAATTAAGTTTAGTTAATTTAACTAAGCATTAATTATTAATTATATAAAATATAGGAAGCGCATAAAATAAACATACCTCTATGTTGATTTTAAAAAGAAATTAAAATGCTCCTTTGCATTCTATTTATCAGAAGAAAAATTATATTCAGGATGCAAACACAAACGGCAAACATATTTTCCTTCTGTATATTCGGATTATTTATACATGACCTATCTCCTGACTGCGTGTACATGCCACATAGCGTTAAAGAAAAATGAATAAATATTTTTTATATTTATATAGACACATGCCTGTTTATTTCACTTTTCAAACGATAATTTGTAAATAATTATCTGTTTTGTTCAATTTATTAGAATTATCATTTAATTATTTTATTTATATCGAAACGAATCCTTTCTTTGTTTTCAACTAAATTATTTCATTGTGAATTATTAATTGTTCAAGAGAGAAACCAGACTCCAAACTGAATCCGAAGTCATATAAATTGTACCGTTCAAAATATCATAAACTGTTTTCAGAGATATTGTGTGCAAATAATAATCAATTTATTTCTATCGTATCCGGGCAAGCAATAATTATCAATGTTATTAGTAAATATTAATTAATATAGAATTTGTAATAGTAAACTATAAGGAAGCAACAAATGAAAAAAGATAGAAAATAAAGTTGAAACTAAATAAAACAAAAAGCACAATAAAACCGATTTGAAAGTGATAAATGAACTGTTTCTAACTTTGTGGCGTGCAAATCAACGCTCTCGAGTAATAGAACATTTTTTCGTTAAACGTAATTTAGATCGGAAGTGAGATTGCATTTGATTGAATGTTCCATACAAAATGACCCTTTAATTATTGCAAAAACGTAAATTCCCGTACATTTTTTGTTCCTTTTTTGACGATGCAGTTAAGGATATATTAATTAAAATTTAATAACATAATGCACAAATCATCCAGATAATTACTGAGAAAAAAGTAAGATATATAATTATAGTTCTCCTTAAGATGATCTTTCAAAGCCATATTAAACTCAAAAAAACCATTTCCAAGAGATTTAAAACTCTCTTAATTACAAAAATATTGCACATTTTTTTTCTCTTTCACAAATTAAGGGATTAATACTGTTATACTATTTATACCAATCATTTAAAAGTATTCGAAAGTTATATTTCTGTTGGAAACGAGTTTTCACATTCTGGCTTTGGGCAATCGACTTAATTTGTTATAAAATTACTTAACTTTGTTCGCTGTGATTCTTCTAATTCCTACTTGAACGGTTTTCTATTTTCTGTAAATGATTTTTTTGTTTTATATTTGACTTGGTATGTGTTTATGCAGTGTCACATTCAGAACGTGAATACGATTTTCAATCATGTTGAGATGAGAAAACAGTTTATTCAGAACGAAGACAAAAAAAAAGTAAAATAGACTTTGGCGATGGGAGTGAACACTTTTACTTTGCGCCCTCTCCTTTTTATTCGCTCTCTGTATTTGTTTTTCTCCCGGAATACAAAATAGAATACAAAATGTGACAATGGATTTATGAACTGTTATAGGTGGTAGTAAGAATATACAGGAGAGTCACGTTCGAATGTTTCCATATGAGGACTGCGATCCTGGCAGTTTTTCTCATACCTTATACTGTCTGTTCTTGAATGTGGCGAACAGTTATTGTAATACCTTCGATCCGTGCCGAGACTGCGGGCGGTGCTCCAACGAGAAAAGTGATTCCTCACCGTGTTCTGCACGTCCGAATTAAGAATACAATAAAACAGCGCCACGATGAATCCCTGTGATCCAAACATACATTTTTAATTAAAATTAACCTTGCAAAATTAATGATTTCCAAATATACATTGAGGTTCGAAACCAATTTCAACATTTATAAAAAAAAAGTTTAAATACAACAAATATTTTAGCGGGCAAAGTCAACTGAAAACTGAAATGTTGTAATTTCATTTTTTTTTTTCATTAAAAAATAGAGAAGAAATGTGCAGTGGTGCTAATGCAATGCTAAAACGTTTTAATGGAATTCAAGTTTATTTCAAAGTATTTCATTTGACTTTCATTTCACGATTGTAGTCCCGCAAATCCAATAATTTTGTCTATTTCATTTCATCGTGACTTCATTCACATTTCACTTTCAGTGTATTTCAGAACCAAGTGGTTTTGTTTCTTTCCTTTTCTTTTATGCCTGTGATTTGCGTATCTTTCGTTGAATTGTATCAGTCGAGAAGTGAATTCTTTTCACCCGAATTGTAACGCAATTTTATCTAGCTAGTAATTTATTCGTGATGACAGTCAGGGCAATCCTTACCTGAAGCGAAAGCAATACGGCCCGAATGTACTTGAATATTATCGCTGCTTGTCCCTCCGAAGGACCTGCGATAAACAGCATGTGGGTCACTCCTAGCAAGGGTAGCAGAACTAGCAGCGCTTTTGTGGCTTTCCAATACTGCTGTGTTTCAACGTTGTTTGTCGACCTTAATTTCGTTATCAGCACCTTTAAGACACATTCCAAATCGTTTCAATGTTGCACTGTCTATTTTTCGTTCCTTTTTTTTTTTTTTTTTTCTTTTTAAGAATGACTATTTAAAAAAACCCTTACAAAAAAGAAAATAAAACTCACGAGAATAAATTGAAAATGAAATTGAATTTTTCAATATAATTTTGAAAATATTACTTTTTTAAATCGTATTTTTATTCTTATCATGAGATAAATTTGTAAGTCAAAGATATATGTGGAATTGCCTTTTGATGTTATATATTGTTAAGAAGATAGCTTTTAGCTTCTGAGTCATAACAAAGATGCACTTACCCACATTATCATAATGAGGAATATAACATTCACGCATAAGACTAGAATTCCGGGGACTTGATAGAACCAATCAAAAGCGTGTCTCCTCATCCACGTACAGTGTTTCGATAATTTGGCATCCTGCGAAGAAAAAAGAAATCTCATAACATTTCACAAAACTCTGATTGCACAAAAATGTTCAAATTGCACGGTGAATTCAATCTAAATTGAATAGAGAAATTTCCTTTCTCTTCACGTAAGCAATTATAAGTTCAATTCTAACTTATAAGTCAGAAGTTGAAAAAGGAATGATTACCTGATGAATATAGTACTTTTTATTTTTATCTAGCGTTCTAGCTATTCCCCAGACGAGCGTCACTATTACAGGGATTCCTGCATTAACAAACAATAAAATTTCTTTTTTTTTCATTTCTACAATCATTTTTACAGCGTTGAATTTGCAATTTGATGTTATAAGAAAAATGATTATTCAGTGTTATACGAACCCCATCCGATAAGCAGATAAACTTTTATTTTCACTTTGTCAGCCACGAACGTTTTCTCAACTAGCAGGAATAGATATAACCCTGAAAAAAAAGTGTAACAAGATTTAATAAATTCTATCGTCATCTCTAAGTAAAGAAAATACTAAATTTTGTCTTTTATTATATCTCTAAACATAATAAAGGTAAGTGTTATTTACGAGTTAGGGATATATTGACGTTTGAGCAGACTAATACACTTGAAAGTTTGAGTGGTATTCTATTTATGACTGACGTCTTCATACATATTACTTTGTGCAATCCAAATATATGGATTGAAATTCATTAAATTTTGTTGTTCGTATAAATAGATTTTTGAGAATTAATCTAATTTAGTTTTGGTATAACTTTCCGTATTAGATTCATAGAAACGAAAACAGCAATATTGCAAGTGGTAAAGTCAACGAATAAGCGTACAGATGCTGTCGACTGTCAATTAAAATGGGTTCGTTTTCAGGATTTGATTGCAGGCTCCACGTATCTTTAATAACTTTGAAAAAATCCAAAATAGTCGAGTGAACAATTTTTTATAAATTTCCTTTTCAAGTCCAAAGATATAAAAACAAATTACCTTCAACAAACATCCAGAAGAAATTCGTCAAGTAAAAATAGTGCAGCAACGTGTACAGAATCACGCAGGTTGTTGCGTCTGTTTCAAGGGAAACCTGTGAAAAATGGGCTATGAAGTTGAATCAAAATTTGATAATTTTTAATAATGCTTGTACAAAATTAATAATTTCACTTTAACAAATATGAAATAAAATTCGATGAAAAATAATACTTGAAATCATATTATTACAACATTA
The DNA here is from genome assembly GCA_025266255.1 of Trissolcus basalis. NCBI lineage: Eukaryota > Metazoa > Arthropoda > Insecta > Hymenoptera > Scelionidae > Trissolcus > Trissolcus basalis. Next base: position 55,343 of record JAAMPD010000061.1, read on the forward strand.
TGATATCAAATGATGAATTTATTCAAAATACATGCATGAAATCTAAAATGTGGAACGAAAAATCAATTCAGGTGAATATTTCATGTAAACGACGTAGGATGGTATAAATTTAATATTATAAATGGTATAAAATTGATCACCTGCACGAGTGTTGCCAATATCCACACCAAATTTGCCAGAATGTGAGTAAACATCAAATTTGTGTGGATTTTGTTTTTTAAAGTCCTGAGTTCTCTGAAAACATTCAAGAGTACGGAAAATTACATATCTCTTGTTTTGTTAATAGTTTTCCCTAACACGTGCGGGTAAACGACTCATTCTCCCACTCATATCAGTGGGAGAGTACTGCTTTTTCTTAACTCTCATTGAGATTACAGTGGGAGATAAGAGTGGGAGAATGCAGTCATTTCTTAACTACTTTCATCGGTATTCCGATTTCTGTCGGTAAAACAGGTGGGAGGTTTTTGCAAAAGTAGTCAAAATTGTTTTGTTTGTAAAAAGTGTGACATGTTAGTCTCGCAAACTTTTTGTGTGAAATATTTTAAAACGAATTTTATTATTTCTAACTGAAAAATGTCCAATAAAGAAGCTGTGACTATTGAAACTTCGAACGATGAAATAGGCGAAATAATTTATGATTTCATTGAGGGTACTCTTGTATTTCGTCCTTTTGAAGCAGGTAACGTCCAATATTCTGATCAACATTTTGAAATAGCAAAAAATTATAATTTTACAGTTTTTGTTATTACTCGTTTTGTTAGGTGATGTTCCACTTTGTAATGAACAAATTTTGGACTCGGTTGAATTGAACTCGGTGAATGATTTTTTTTCGGAATTTGACGACGAGTTTTAAAAACCATCATTACCTTATCTTTTTTTTACAATGATTTTCGAATACATTTTTTGTCATTCATTTGACATTTAAATGTCAGTTTTTGATACTAGTATAAAATACCTCATTTAATTTATTATTTGTAAATCAATTACATCAACTTTTAGTATTATTTACTTAGTGATTTGTTAAAACAATTGAAAATCTGTGATTAATGTACTCATACATTGTTAAGTTCGTTTGGCATTCAAATGTCATCGATTTTTAAAATATTATAAAATACTTAAATTTATTTTTTACTTGAAAAATTAATTAGATCAATTTTAAGTTTTATTTACTATGTGATTTGAAAATTACTATGTGATTAGAAGTCAATAAACGTAATAATTCTAAAATAACACTCGTTTTGACATTTTAGCAACAATATAATTTGATATATTAATATTCAGAATGAGCCATTTCATCATAATTTTAATTTAAATACAATTTTAGAATTTAATTGTTATCGTGTTGGCCGCACTTGTTAGAGAAAATATCGTACCTTACATGTGGGAGAACGGAAATTCTCCCACTCGTGTGAAAGTTGGCAGCACTTCGTGCTGCCAACTTCACACTCGTGGGAGAATTGGCCGCTCTCCCTCTTGTAAGGTAATATACATTATATGAGATTATGTGACTTGCTCGGTTGTAGTTTTATTACAACCTGTGCATTTTCAAATTTCGATCTCCTGTACAGTATTAGTGAACATCATTTTTTTTTGTACTTTTGTATTGTACTTACTATACATTTTTGATAAAATCGACATTTTGCTAAAAACACTTTTGTATTTTATTTGAATTTTATCCTTTTTCGTTAATCTCCTTTTTCTTTATGTTTCTACCAAATTTGCATATTTTGATTCGAAGTTTTGCATCTTGCGGTTAAAAGTGGTGTTGCATAAAATTGTGCAACAGTTGCAACCTTTCTTTTGAATTAATATTTTAAAAGACATTTTTTGCTTTATTTTTAACAGTTTGATTAGTTAATAAAATTATTATTATAACTGTATCTTTCCACGTGGTCGTATACAATTTCGCATAATTCCAACTTGTTCATGCGTGCTGCAAATGTGATCACGTGCTACGTTTTCATTCTTCATATGACTCATAAATATCAAATTGAAATTGTTGGCACTGATTGGTAAGTACATGTATAACGTACCAAATAAGCGCGAAAAAATTTTTTCCATGAAATTCGATCGATGAAATATGTTGGCAAATACACAAATCCAATCATATTAATTATAGATTGTTTAATTAATAACTCGACTAAATGTCATGGAAAATATTCCGGGGCTCAAATTCGAGAACGTGAATATAAATGAAAAGAAATTATTTTTAAAGTGAAATAGAATATTGATGTTTGGCCTACTTTTTCACACGGAAAAATTGTCTTTTGATGAAACGTTTCCAACTCTGCCATTGATAATTTTTCAGAATCAATTAAAAGTAATGAAAACCGAGATGAAGTCGGTAATTAAAAATGATCGTTAAATTTTTTCACCGCCGAGAGCAGTATAAAAAAGCGTTTTGTTTTCAAAGTATCGGCTTTCAAGTTTTCATCTTAATGAGTATCAAATTTTTCATTCTTTTTTCGTCTCACTTCAATTCTCGCAGAGCTCTATCTTTATGAAAACATTTAAATTTGATAAATTTATATGTCTTGACATTGAGCGGATCGTGTCAAAAGTTTCCCTTTAATTGTAACGAAATTTGAATCTCAATTGAGGTGGCGATTATCATAATTTTTGTACAAATGACAGGAATTGCAACACGTACGGGGAGTTCTTGATGCGAAACTTGTTTTCTCATTTGTGTCTTCTCCGATCGGATTTTCGTGTCTAAAATTGGGATGGGACGAAGAATCGAGAAGGATCGTAATGGCGCGTATCCTGACAGCCCCGGGTATCAGCGACCGTTATCCAATTGTCACCGAAACGGATTGATGCTGGAGCGATCGCGCCACAAAATGTGGGCCAGGGTTATGCATGAAAAAAGGGGAGACGAACAGTAGCAGTCGGGGCTTTTTTAGGACAGGCCGTGGGGAATGGGGAGTCAGACAGGACCGCGAGCAAATAAGTTGAAGATCGAATAGCGCTTGAAATTCAAGGGCAGCAAGGAAGGATGCTGGTCGCGGTAGTGCAGCGAAAGAAAGGTGCGACGACGAACGGTGCTGCGTGTAAGAACGCCGCTGATCAGGCAGACGTGCTAAAAGAAGGACTGCGAGTAATATCAGCCAATCTCCATGTAATGCGCGAGAGCCTAACGAGCCAAGGACTTCTGGTCTTCTTGGTTAGCCTTTCAGGCTGTCCCTCAAGTTCCCCAATGGCTTTCCCGACTTTTCCGATTATTTATATTTTAGACCGAATCCAGTTTAGCGGCATGTCACTCAGCCAATTTATCAAACAATCTGACAACTTTGAATTCTAAAATTACAATCAATTTTTATTTCAAATTTCAAAAGATTAAATTCATTCGCACGGATGGCACTCGATTTTTCTGGTTTTATTCTCACATATTTATTTCAATCGATCACTTTGAATTTTTATCTACGAAACAAATTTTTTTTCTTTGAGCATATTAAAATCATCTGAGATATAAGAATTAGACTTTTTTTCTGTTTTGATTTTACGAAGACACGTTTTTTCTGGGACACAAAAAAATTTGTTTTTTTTGTTTAGTTCAGTATCTGTTTGGTTTGTATGTTTATTTTATGTAGAAAAAAAATTTTTTTTTCTATTGAGCTTATTAAAATCGTTTGAGGTATTATACTTTTTTGTTTTATGAAATACGTTTTTATGGAAAACTAAAAAATTTTGTTTTTTCATTGTTTTGCTTTTTGTTGGTGGAGATTTTTTTGGTTTGTGCGTTTGTATTTGTTTGAATAAGAGCAAGGACAAAGTTGCCACTTTTGTAGCCCTTTGCGTGCAGTCTATTCGCGATGATAGTCGGTTCTAATTTGAATAATAGTAGGCAGGCCGGTGATGTAAAAATACCTGTTACGAAAACAGCTTTTGTAGATAGTAATTATGTGGTAGTCCCCATATCAAGATGTCCGACCTATGGATTGGACAACAAAGTTGACCAATTGTAAAAGAGTTTCAAACAAAGTAGAAAAAAAGTTTCTGTCATTTTTCGTCGAAACTAAGTTCGTCAATTTAAATTCGCATGAAAAACAAAGCGCGGTGATTAATGTCCAGACAACTTGGTGTCTTACGGAGAAAGTGATCTCGATTTAGAAACGAGATCATATTATTGTAATCTTCTGGAAAAATTGATGAAACCGGTGAACTTTAAATCCAGTTCTGAATCGAAAATTTCGACCTGAATTGACGAAAGACAAAAGTCCAAATTTGTTAATTGACAGTTTTTTATTTTGTTAAATCACAGAAAAATTGTACAAAAATATTCCATCGTAAAATAATTTTCACATCTGACTTGGTGTTTGGTGAAAGCAACACACGTTTTCTCTAATTTATTTTCTGAATTGTCTATCGGTTTGACAATGTTGTTTTTGTTTTTATCGAAAACGTGGACTCTTGAATCGCTGAGTCATTCACGGTTCATCGCTAAAAACTAGCTTTTTTTCTCGTTCCCGCAAAATGTGTGTCATTTTTCAACCCTACAACTTTTTGTTCCAAGTGAAGATCCCGATGATTTACAAACTATACCAATTAGTATAAAATTTTCCGCACGGTTGCACTGCGTGGACAGTAACTTTCTCAGAAGCTGCAAATCTAATCGGCAAAATTTTTAAATCGCCATTTTTTCATTGCTCCTAGTCCGGATTGCACTGGACTGGATCGTTAAAACCAGTCCTAGATTCCTATACAAAGACTGCGCCAACTATATCCAGCCGATAGGAAAACTCGTCGTGACAAAAAGGACCATCGTGATTTGAATGTCGCGACTTCGAGAGGAATCCTGGAACTATTTATTAATTTGCATTTCATTCGCGTTCCCTCGAAAAAGTGCGAGTGATAAGTGTGAGTGGTAAACATTTTCAAACGCGACTTTCAATTTAAATTTCCTCTCTTTGCTCGATGGTGTGTGAGGCTTGATGCTGGTGGCGGTAGTTGTCGTTTGATCTAAGTTGGTACGGAAGGTTCCTTCAAACTTCCAATGCTATCTTTTGTACGACGCTGTATGTGGGTTGGTATTCCAAGGAGCTTTTCTTCACCTTCTCAATTCACATGAAAACATGTCAAAATCTCCCAAAAACATCCTGAAATACATAAAAACAGTCATACAATAAATTGACTTTTTTAAATGCACGTGACACAGTTGCGAAAATATTTTCAAAACAATTTTCGTTTTTAACTTTGACATTTAAAAATAACGAATGAAACAAATTAATTCTTAGAATGTATGTGACAGCATTTTTTGTTTATTTACGTCATTTTTTACATGCGTCTCTTATTGTGTTTTTTTTTTTTTTTGAATTGTGTCATTCGCAGTAAATAAAAACAAATAGAACGTTGTTTCAAAAAAAGTTTTTTCAATCAATTTTCTGGATAAAAATTGTTGTTGGTACGTTGAAGTAAATAAAATTGTAAAATATTTCGAGGGAATCGTTAACTATTTTTTATCGTTATTCCGATCAAAAACTCATTTGAAAAGGAGTTGAGGATCGATCCGTCGTCTGGCAGGTTGAGACGCGAATTCCCGGGGAATTTCAATATTAATGAGATGCGTTTACGTCGAGTGTGAGCGCCATTACATCAGGATTATATACGTAGGATGCATTACGGTTTCATTGGTACGGGTCGGGGTTTCGTCGACGTCGCGCTGCACGTAAGATGAAAATCGCATCGATTCAGCTTTGTCAGTTGTCAACATTTGAATGACCTGCCCTAATTTGTGAAATCAAGTTAGAATTGATAATCCGGAAAGATTGATTTCTCTACGTAGTTGTCTCTTGGGACGTTCAAAATATTAAGTTTCCATTATTATGTCAAATTGAAGAAATAAAAAAGGTTTCGAATGACAAAAACAAAACAAGTATGAAAAACAAAATCAAAGTATAAGAAATAAAAATGATTCCCTTCTAAACGACAATTTGAAAGAGACATTTAAAAGTCAACCACATGAAATATGAATGAATATGAAAAAAAATCTGACATTTTATTTCTCAGCGACAAATTAGACCACAAAGCACGAAACCAATTAGCATAACACGCTTGTTCGCACCTGTGACCTGATTCCTCATTCGGCTTGAATTTACTTGTAATTATATTTTAATACTAATTTAATTTCATATGTTCGTTCTCTTTGATGACCCACACCAGTCGTGCACCGTACAAAGTGTATGATCCCGAGTACACGTTCGGCTAACATTACGCATGTATTATCGTTGACAAAAATAATGTGCATCGAGTTGTCTCGCTTATCATTCGTGACGTTAAGTAAGGTAACGAGATAACAGTCTATTTTTTTATGACTAATATACATGACGGACATTTTTCACTTTTAACATTGAATGAATAAATCTTTTCATCCTTTTTTTTTACACCTCCATGTTGCCAAGGATTTCGCACTTAATTGTTGTAAAATTCAAGGTTCCAATAAACCTGGAAGTATGACACTGATTACACAATCGTTTCAAAAAGTGTTTCAATAAAATTTCATTAGATGAGGGGGAAAAAAATATGAAATGAAAAGTTTGTTATACAACGTTGTTCAATAGGGCATGTGTCAAGATTTGCAATCCTGCAGAATTTAAATTCACGAGCAAATCAAATTTTGAACTCGTATATCTCATTCCTGACTGTAACAAATAAATTGGATTAAATATGTGAGTCAGTCTAATTATGTGAAAGTTAAGTATCACGCATTGCCAAGGTTTTGCGACGATAGCGCGGCGGTTGCATCGCGCTAAGAATGATTAAATTAACGTTCAGTGGAAACTGAGATACCAAGTATTTAATATGAAATTCAGTAAGTTGTATACGTGGTGCATTGTCTGAGGCTGTTCGTCACATGATCAAAGAGTTGATAAACGTATGTTTACAACGTATTAATATTTGAAACTCATGACGTCTAATCTGCCTGTGTAATTTAGAAGGAACTATGCAAACAATTCGCAAACCTTCCAAACTCATTTATCCATCGAAACTTTTGAATTCTAAATTTATAAAATTATTTATATTGAACAGAAAAATTTCTATTACTTTTCAAAGAAATTTATTAATAATAAAAAAAATTTTTATTAACTGGGAATCGAAACTTCGTCCTTGAGGAGTGACTTTACCGCCTTACCCACGTGCCAAACGACTATTAATAATTTACCCTTTTTTATGTGCAAAGTAAATTGAAATTAATTAATTCGAAATTAAAATAAGACTCAAACTCGTTCGTTTGTTTGAGCAAGTCAAACTCGGACTCGTTTATTTTTCGTGGTTTATTTTCGTCACGCGTTTGTTTGTTCTGTTATTTTTGTTTGCCTTCGTTTGAAATTTCCTTTGGTTTTTCCGAAAAGGTTGGAGTGCAAAATGAATATTGAAGCAAACCACGAAACACTCCGCTCCCATGGAATTTGGACTCCCTCGGCGTAAATCCAATGCAAAATAAATGACGTGCGCAACGTTAAAGAAGCATATTTCAGCGCGCGAAGTTCAAAATTAATCATGAAAAAGGCTGGATCAAACATTAACGCACAATCGTGGCCCAGGCGCGCGCGGGTCAATGCGATTTTATCGCGTCTGATGCCTCGAGCGCAAGACAAATGAACGGCTTGATGCAATACTTTACACGCCGTTATTAGATTAAACTGTCGAAGACTCATATGTGAAGGCACTTATGTAAGCTAAGCTACACCCAACGCTTGCGTTATTTGTTTACTGCAACTGTTAGACACGACCTATTTATCTCCTCACCTTCAAAATTATACCCGCTGAACTTGTACGACCATTTTAATTGCTCATAATTTGTCTCCGTCTTCTACGACGTATGGGATTTAGACAAGAAAAAAAACATTCTAGTTCTGCTACTAATTGGATCAATTGTTCTAATTTATGATTTGTCACAAAAAACTCAAACTATCGAGATCCATCATTCAGTCTGCAAGCTTACAATTTAGAACTGGAAATCTAACCCAAAAAACTATAAAAATGATGTTTTTTCATTCAAATATAATTTTTATTAAAATGTTACTTCAAAATTTTGACGAATGATATATTTTTATGAAATTTTATTGTTTATTGAAATGGTTTGTCCATTTTTTGAAATAAAATTAATTTGCGTCACATTTCAGAGCTTGTATAATTACATTGCTACATTTTGATCCACAGAAATGCTGGCTTTCTTACATGTCTTGTATATTAATGTTGCCACCCTACCAATATATCTGCAACGTCAGGAATAATTTTAGCACAAAAGTTTTCTTGGTCATGGATGCATTTCAACAATTCGTCCTGTACCAAAAAATAAAAGATTGTCAACTAAAGAATTTAGAAAAAAATGTCCATCACAGTGGCACTTGACAAATTCACCTGCAAGTGGTCCTAATTACATTCGTGCCTTTTAATCGGACCTGGCCTGATTAAAAAAAACTCGTTCCTCGAGAATCGTCGACGCGAAATTAAATTGAAAATAAAACTGCAGAAAAAAAATTCGGTACGAAAGGTTGTAACGCGTGGTGAATTACAAAACAATGGGAAGTTTTTTTTCGTAAAATCGCATGGGACGCTCTCCTCGATACAACAAAGTGCGGATCCTTTGGGCTTGATTTACCGTGCGCCTATGATATACGCACGCATTTTATTTTCAATATCAGCTCACGAAGGGGCCGCGACACACGGTGTTTTAATTCACGATTTTATTTTCATTTTTTGTCCCCCAAGAGCTCGCGTGTTTTTTTTTAACTTCCATAACTTGATGTGGCGCGAAAATTGATTAATTTTTATCGGTCTCACTTCTTTTATTATCTTTTCATCGCTCTTTTCTCGCCGATGCTTTCTCGTATGGGATCTTTTATTTGATTTTCGCGCGTTCTGTCTTCCTAATAAGTTTTTTCCCCGGACCTTTTCCTTTTCTCCGTTTCTGCACTCTGCAACTTCCATTCGTACTTACTGTCCAATTTTTCAACGAATGTGATTAAGTTGTTTCTCTTCGTCACTTCCCTGTAGACGAAAAAAAGTTCACGTGAAATTCGGATTTTTTTACATCCTTTACAGAAAAGACGTTATTTGATTTTAGAAGAAAAATTTAAATTACATTTATTTTCAAATACGAAAATAACTCCACCTGGACACAAAAATAATAAATTTTGATTAAAAAATCAATTGTGAGCGAGTTCTTTTTTTTTAATTTGAATTTCAAGTTTTGATAAAACAATTACAAGAAAATAGGACTGACTTGATATTGGGAATTATTTGTCGCGAAACTGATTCTCATTCAAGCGGTTCAAATCAATTAGAACGTTTGGGCGTTCGCTTGCATATTCAATCGACTTCGATCCAAACTGTTAGAGCGTAATTGTTGCATCATGCCAAAATGATCCGGCAATACAATACGAGATAACGGAAGAATACAAAACGGCGCCTAGCGTCGTACGGCCTCCAACTTCTCTTATCACATATAACTTACGCAATTGCGGCGGGTATATCGGTCGGTGGGTCGGTTTCTAAGCGTATGCGATGGCGTGTTACGAATTACAATGTCTTGTACGAAGATGTCCAGCTTTAGCCCCTGCCAATCACAAAAAAGATCAACCCCAAAAAATTAATTAAATATAGATTGCGTGTCAAAAAAATATACCACGAAAAGTTGAACAAAAATAAACAAAGTAAAAAAAATGAACATTAAAATTAACCAGTTTTAAGATTAAATTAAAATATCAGTCGAAGAGAATTGATTTGCACGAACAACAAAATTTACAGATTAACAAATAATTAAATCAAACAATTTATATGAAACGAGACAAACACTTGGTTTTATCGCATCGATAAAGTGCAACGCGATTTGATCACAATTATTTCCCTCTAATTGGTTTCGACTTACAGAGGTGTGTGACGTAACACTTGTTGTCGCTCGAATGTTGGCTAATAAGTCATCAAATATTATTCGAATAAAAGAACGTTAACAAGATTCTAATGTCGGAGTAAAAATTTTTCGATGTAAGTTGTCCGTACGTGTCGCTGCGACGTAATTATGTTTTTGATTTAAATGTTACACGTTGGCTGTGCAAGTGTACAATAGTTAACGAGTACACCGCGTGAATTTTAATGTCACGAAATTTCGCGTCTCGCGCACACAAAGTTAATTGTCATTTTTTACCCACGAATACAGAGTCGTTCAGGCGTTGGCACATACAATTTTGCTTTGATTATGCGTACACTTTTTGTTCCACGCTATCGGATTATATATACTTTTTTGCAAAAAAATAATCGATCCGAATTAAATTCATACGCAGTCCGTTTCATTCGTTAGTCACATAGAAACCAGATTACCCACACCGACTGAAACAATAAATTAATAATAATTGATTAGTAATTATCGAGTATCCCGAGCGCTAATTGACTTGAGATATATAATTGATTAAATGATTGTATCAGATTTATTTTTAGGCCAGCGTCTCTGTTTACGACTCTATTGATTGGTTGTAAAATTGTGGAATGTGTCATTGGGATCGGGATGAAAAATTAGATATCTGGGTTTATCGATTGAGCTTTTTTTGAATGCCCTTTTTATCTCCCTCCATCTCATTTTGTGCTAAAATTTGCAACTCGGAATCAAAAAACAACCAAAAATAGATATTCGAAAATTCACCCTTATCAAAATATTTAAAACCTATGTGTGTTCTTCCAATGAGTATTTTTGGATTCAAGATTTATCAATACCTCAAAAAATTATATTTTATTCAAAAAAATTCCATTTGAATAATTTTTAACAATTCTAAAACGATTTATTTTACATGTTTAAATTTTTTTCAATCCCCAATCTGTTAATTTTATTTTTTCATGTTTTTATTTATTTATAAAACCATTTTATAAACTCTAAGATTTTTTTGTAGTATTTTAAACTCATGTGGGAAATGTGGTATGTTATATGGTTATAAAACTTTGAATATATATCAAAGACAAAAAATATCTTTTTGATAATCTCACCGAGCGGTTTGGTCTTAGTGCTGGGATTCGGAAACTCGAGGGTTCAATTCCCGCGCGGCCGACCACTTTGGTGGCGTGGTTTTTGTGGTTCGCTGAAAGCCAAGGCAATTACTAGTTTGTACAAGTAAAATATCAAAAACGGGTTGTAACGATAATGTTATGCAAAGACGATGTCATGTAAGATTAAACTGAACATAATCTGTTTGATAGACAAACACAACAAAATATTATCCACGCGACAACGACCAACGACGACAGATAAAACTTAAACTCAACTTAGAAATTCCGCAGCGCTGCAAAACTTTTGTATAACGAAAAACGTTATATATTTTTTGTTGCAGTCAAGTTGTTCTCCAGTTGGTCAGCGCGAGAGAGGATAAAAAAAGTATTAAAAAAAAAAAAAGGTAGTACAAAGAGGGGAATTGTTGCAAACAGAGAGCGAGTGTCGGTCGGAAAGTTTGGTCATAAGAGATGGTTCGGGTTTGACCCGGTGAGCGGAGCGGCCCAGGCGGGTCGGGGAGGGTGTTCCGCGGGAGCATAGCAAATCCGCGAAAAAAAGGGCATAACCTGTTAGCCTGGAAATGGTCGTGACGGATGGAGCCCGCGTGGCGCGAGTAGCGTACGCTGATAGCGTGTTCGCGACTGCTCGGTGGAAACGGCGGGCGGTTGGGCGCGTGCGTGCGTCGTCGTCGACGCGCGTCTACGTGGAGACTCCGGCTGGTCTGGCCTGGCACGGGTCTCAGTCGCAGTGTTCGAAAAGTCGGCGAACGGAGCGGCGAACGAGTGACAGCAAGCAGAGCCGACGAGCCCGAACGCAGCAGAGAGTCGCGCTCGCGCAGCAGCTGCGCGCCTGTCGACGGTGGCGACGTAACGCGCTAATCGCCGTCCTGGTTTAGGCTGCGCCGTTCGGGTGTACTCGTTTGAGCAGCGCCACGGTGCGGACGTTGTTGCCCCCACTCTGTCCGGCGCACTGGTGTTCCCTGGTGATGGCAGTGCGAGGAGGCGATTCGCGGGACGCGAGCCCCGTTTGAGCGTCGTCGACGAGGAGGCATTCGGTGAGTGCCGGAGAGTTGGTGCCCGCGTGGATGTGCGTGGCCGTCGACGAAGGGCGAAGCATGAGCCAGGGCGGCCGGGTGCCTTGAGCGCTCTCCAGCCCAGGACGTGAACATTCGACCCCGTCTTCCACAGGGTGGTGTCGATGTGCGTCGCGCGGATCGATATTCGGCTCGCTCGACGTTGACGCGGGGCACCACCACCTGGCGTGCGTGTGTGTGCGCGAGTGTCACCGCGACCTCTTTACCCCGGTGGAGCCAGCAGACGCAAGATTTATGGGAGATTTCGGTGCGACCAGCCTTTTTCTCAGTACCGCCAGCTCCAAAGCCAGCCTCGACCCGCTCTTCAACCCGGCGAACATGCAGGACGACCTGCTCATTGAGAAGCAGCCTGTCTCCAAAACGGCCCCACTGTCCCCGGCGCCGGGTCTGGACCCGGCCGTGCAGGAGTCCAAGAAAGACGACTGCGAGAGCATCGCCTCGAGCACCCCCTCCGCTCAGGACAAGGACATCAGCTGCAGCACCACGTCCAGCCTGCAGGGCTACTCGGACTCCGTGCGGGTGCCCAGCCTCTGGGCCGACGACTCGAGCCTCCACGCGCTGCCCGTCAACGGCTCCATCGCCACCTTTCAGAATTTCCCCGCGAGCAGTCCCGGCCTCTTCACGGGCTCGGGCGCACGCAGGGCCATCACGGCCAGCCACAACTTCGCCGCCAACGCGGTTGCCCCCGGAACCAGGCATTCCCTCCCGAGTCAGCAGCAGCAGCCCCAGCAGCAGCAGCAACAGCAGCCCACCTCGCACCCGGGGGTCTACCTCCAGGGCAAGAGCTACACCGCGTGGTCCGGTGGTCCGCAGGCGCCCCAGCAGTGGGGCGCTGGGCCCCAGGCCGCAGCGGCCGCCGCCAGTCCGGCCATGTCGCCCTGGAACCGGGGCAGGTCGGTGCCCAACCTGCCTCCGCTGCACTCGTCCCTGCACGCCGCTGCAGTCGCCGCTGCGGCTGGCCTCCAGGGCAGGAAACCAAGTCCGACGTTCCCCGGCCACCCGGGACCCACCGGCCACCCATCCAACATCAGTCCTGTCAAGTTTCGCAGGAGCACGTCCTACCCCGGGAAGGGCAACCTTTACGCCCAGCAACCCACACCCACTTTTGAGGTCACCGGCGTCGAGGAAAGGGACCTCTTACAGTTGCCACCATATCAGCAGGTAAGCCAGGAGACGTCGCCTTTGTTCGACATTGATCGATTTTTTTGTCCGACTCGAGTGGAGATCGATCCCACCTGCGACGAGCCTCCTGCTTCTTTCGGCTCCTGCATGTTTCTAGGGGATGCTTTTTTTCGGTTCGTCTTACACAACGAGTGATGCAATATCGATGCCTCTCATTGGTAGTACAACACTGACCTACATAAGATGATACCAGATAGTAGGTCATGCACAATTGGATCTGCTTCGATTTTAGATAAGGATAGGGCTCGTCTCGCAGTTCCTCAAGATTTTACAATCGCGAACCCGTTTCCCAATCGAACCATTCGAATCTGCTAATGCCAACGTTTTCTTTTCCGATTTTTTTCATTCGCACTTTCTGAAACATACAATCCAATTTACAAATTGTAGCATGATAACGTTCACGGGGTACGCACTCGGATTAGAACGTTTTTGAAATTCGAACCGACAAACGATGATACAACGTTGCGAAATTTCATTAAAATTGTTCACTGATTTGTGCATTTTATTGATCCTGTTTCTCATTCCTTCGTTTGTCACCTCCAAGCTGGCGAAATGCAGCCCACTGTTATCGTAACCCTAAAACGGATAAGGCAGATTATCCTCCGATAAGCCTGGAACAATAAAAACTGTAATTTTCTTATCTTTAAGAGTATTGTTGATTTTATTATTATTTTTTTTCGGTAATTTTAAATTAGGTCAACATGGATTCTAGATGTGACTAGGTCATGGTAGGTTCTAGATGCGATTCGCATCTCTGGCTGAGTAATTTGAATGGGGGAGGGGGGAGGGGGTTTATATTTTGTTGTTTCGGTGCAGAGTAATATCGGTAGCTCGAAACAATTGATAGGATTAATGGAGTCGCGAGTTTCGTCACCTCAATATCGGGGCGTCCGGCAGAACTACGCCATGCGGATAAATAGGTCACCCAATCGGAACCCGTGCATTTTGAGGCACCCCATTGGAGGCAACCCGATGGATGGCAATAAATTGTGCACCTCGCAGAAGAAAGCCGTCCCGTCATGCGAGAGAAAAAGAGCACCGAGATGACGTACGATTATTTTCGTTGGAACGTGCAGATTTAAAATTAACTTCGCAAATCGGTCCGTCAAAACTGCGCCCATTTGACCCGATTAAATCCACCATTAGCATTGATTAACATTTTTGTTTTTGTTCAGGTTGCGCTCGGACTTGAAATTTAACAAAAATGGTCCTCGTCTGGGTTCCGGTGCCTGTGGCGGGTTTATCGATTGTTCTAAATTTTCAGCTCGAGTATGTCCTTCGAAAAACATTTAATAATCTTGGTTTTGATTGCGCGATGCTTCTGGATCGAGATCACTGCAGCCTTTCAGAACGTCGAGCGTCCAAACAATGCCTTGTTAGCAATTTTGTGCTAATAAGAGCGCTATAAATAAAACTTCTCCTCCCTATTAAAAAAGTTGATGACACCTATGAAGTTGACTGTGGTGATACGTATCATGCACTATCTTTGATTTTTTTTTTATTTTTTATTTTTTTTTTTGCAATGGAAACTTTTGCATGCGACTTTATGAGGATGTTTGAAATTGAATGTGGATGAAATATTGAAAACGAATATTTTAGTTTGGTTATAACCGTTTGTGAAATTATGAAATGACTGACCAACTGGGTCTGTCAAAGCCAGATTTTTCAAATCTTGAGAAATTGTGATATAACGGGTAGGAAAATGAACAACAAATAATGTGTTCGAAAGTTTGAAGCCTGGGGAATAATATTATTAAGACAAATCGATTAAATGGTTTGTTGCAAAGTTTTACACAATGACATGAATAAAATTAAAGGGATATTTTTAGAAGACACGCATTTTATAATGAAAGTTAAAATTAAAAGATTTATTATAGAACGTACAATTGAGTTACACTTTTTTTCAACTTTTGACGAATTAACTTTTTTGATGAAAAAGTCTATTTTGTTTTTGAATTAATTCCAGTTGAAACATAAAACAAAAATGAGTTTTATTTTAAAAAAATTAACATTTGATTAAAGAGTAATGTTTTTATTTGAATTTTTTTTCATGATTTTCGATTTCAAATTAGTGGTATAATAAAATTCTTGAATTTTTTATTACAAATTTGCTTTCAAATAGGATGCCGAGATGAATTTTTCAGTAACACTTTTATATCATACTAAGAATAAAGTCTTTTTTTCTAAGTTTTGATAAAACATAGAAAATTGGGAAAAAATTGGGTTGGCAATTTTCCACCAACCCTCGAACGAAAATAGTAAAAAGCTAATCGAAACTAAAATTGGCTAATTAATTCATACAAATAGAATGTATTAATTGAATGGAAATGTTTTGTTCCGAGTCGCAAATAGATTCTGAAAAATCTGTGACTATGATTTCATCATGCATTCACGTCGACGATGGGCTCACTTTAAAAGAACCAAGTGGTTTTTGCAAAAAGTTAGCAAACACTCGAATGACGATCCCAATGACCATCAGTTTTCAACGCTTCAAAAGGGATGAACAATTTTGAAGAAAAAAAAATCTTTTCAACAAGTCGCAATAAATTATTTATTTGATCAATTACATTTTTAATCGATCACTTTATCAACTGATTGATTGAAATTTTTCTTTGCAAATTGATTTCATCGCAATTTGAGTGATGTTTAATTCAATTTGATCGCAATCATGTTTGTTTCGATTTGATCTCGCTCGCATTTCTGATGCTCAGTTATGCAACTGCAACTTCAAGACTTATATATAAATTTAGCCAGTGCATCAACGCTTGTCCCAACGGCCATGCGTTGACGCGTTCTGAAATCGTCGTTTCAAGTCGTTGCACTAGTTATTCGGTAACGTTCCTCTCTTTTTTTTCGCCGACCGTTGTTTTCTCATCTCTTTTTCTCGCGTGCCGATTCAAAGTGGTGGCTTGTTTGAAATTCTTCTGTCGCGCGATACGTTTCGAGAGAAACTTGTTATGAAAGACTTTTCTTAAACACCCACAACTCATCTAATGACACATCACGGTATAGGAAAAAAAAAAAAAAAAAACNTTTGCCCGTGCCGAGACTCGGTTGTTCAATTTGTCATTGTTTTCGATGAAATTTAAATTTGAAATTTTTGAAATAAAAAAGCGTTCATTACAATTTCAAATTGTTGTTAACCTCTTTTAGAATACTGTTTTGCAAATTGTGAATCAAATTTGCGATGCAAAGACAAAAAAAAGGAGCTTTATTTTAGTATAAATTAGCGAGAAATGAAAATACATTCTTGGTTTTGTTAGTTCTAGTGGAACGAGTACAAATCACGAAGAATTTCTATACCTTTTATTTTTGCACGATGAATCACTTGAGTTTTAGGAAGAAGGATGGATTCTAATGTGAATGTGATGAAACGGGGGTATAAAAAGTTACAAGATAAGAATACGTGTGTTAGACAAAACTGGACTAATTAAAAATAGTTTTGTGATTCAGTTACACATAATAATAAAAAAAACGGTTGCGCAGTTTGACAACTTTTTTTTCTCACATCCAATAAAAATAACACAAAAATGGTGGAAAAAAAGTCTTGCCCAGAAATAAAAATCACTTCATGTTTGTGTATATTTTTATTTGTAAAAAATAATGTGACAAAAATTGGTATCAAATTCGACAATTCTTTTTTGCCATCAGCAATTTCATTCGATGTTTCGTTCCACTTTGCAATAATGATATCGCATCACTGACACATTGACTCTGAATTCAACGTTATATATTTTCATTCGACCAATAAAATTTGCAATGAAATGTCACGTTGCAAAAAAAAGAAAAAAAAAGGAAAATGTAATGCGGAATTTAACTTATCCACCATCGTGCAGTCGGGAACCTATTTTATAAAACTGTCGCTTCGCCACGACACATAGTATTTTTTTAGTGAGAAAAAAGCTGCCTCTAAAAACATTTTCAATGTACCAGAAGTATATTTTTAAATACAACTCGACACTTTCTACTCCATTGACTAAAAAGTCACGCGTGACTAGTTTTTTTTTTTTTTTTCATTCTGTTGTTGCGGAATAATTTTACAATACAAATATTTTTCCCGATTTGTACAAATATTTGTTTTCGTATTAATATTTATCCTACAGTTTTATTTATTCGGTTCGAGCGCCGGGACACTCCAGACTGTAACAAAACCAGACACGATGTACAATAAAATAAACGAGCGTGATTTGTTTGTTTTGCTGACGAGCTTCAGAAAAAAGAAATGGCTGTTTTAGGTGTCGAAAAATCGCTCGTTGTAATCTGTGGTGCGTGAGCCGTTGCGGCGACACAACCGCAAACGGTATCAGCATTGAGTGTGTGCGTCCGTGTTGCGGGTTCGCTCGCACAATTAATTTCCATACTTCCACGTTATCTTTTTCATCGTCTTGTTGGACGAATACTGACCTAGTTCCCTCGCAACCCGCTCTGACAGTGTCTAGCAGAAGTTTAAGCTCAGCTATTTTAGACCCCGTCCGAAAATAGTACTTGCATGCTATCCGTACGAAATGGCGGCTCTCGTTACGAGGTTACAATCCTTTTAGAGAGCACCTTCTAGCTTAACTATTATTATTTATTTCCCTCGCTCGAAAAACACGCGCTCCCGATATTAAAATCTCCATTTTCAGATCCGCGGAAAAATTTACTCGCAATCGGTTAATGGAAATCTCAACAATTTATTACAATCTGCGACACCGAAAAAGAATTCGCGACAAAGACACGTTACGCACCGCAAAACTATTTGGCACGATACTTTTTACGTCGCTTTGTTTTCGCATTGAAAATGTCGGCAATTTTGTTACGAGCATTAAACAAAGTTGATATTTCTCTTTGCCGGATTCTTTTTCTCGTAACTCATTGGACGTCTGCGAAAATATACGTGCCACTTTTCCCCTAATTATAGGGGTAGGTCCGTCGATTGACAATATCCCTCACGTGTGACCACTCGTTTATAAAAATATTTACCAACAGGAAATATCTCACAGGGTAGAAAAAAAAAAAAAAGAAAACGTTAGAAATTTATAGGAACGTAAAGCTGTTTAGAAACGGAGTTGTGTCGGGGGTTCAATAAACGAGGGTAAAGCTAAGTTATAGTTCATCCAGTTCAGCATAGCCGATGGCTGGTAGTCGGTCTTCTGATTCACCTTCGGAACGAATCGCGCGGCACGTGCCACGATTTTCTAGAACGGCTTGGCTCACAGACTTCATCGGCGGTATTCGTTATAAGCTCATTTCTTCGCGGTTACGCTCGCAGAAGCTCCTCCTGGTGTCCTCGTGCAAAAAATGATTCTGAAAGAACACAAAAAATCGACAAATAAATAAATCGTTCGTTGTACCAACAGACCTTTGTTTTTTGCGCAACGATATGATCTTGATTTGTGTTTTTGCAAGTCACATTAGATAGGGGAAAACGATACCCTGTTACGAAAATATGATCGCTGTGAGAGTGAAAAAAAAACTTACACCTTTTGTATAAATAGAATTATATTTTGGGAACAAACGTTTTTGCAAACGCGTTTTGTGCGATACCAATTGGTTTTATTTCATTTTCACAAATTCGAATTGAAAAATATTCATTTGTGTTAAATAATTTATATGAATATTGAATTTGATTTTTTGAAAAATGATAACAAAAACAAATTACAATAAATGTGAAATTATTATCAAAATAATCTTGAAATTTTTAATTTGTAATTATTTTATTATTATACAATGGAATAAATTATTATCACGCGAAACTTTATTATCTTTTTTGAAATAATTTTTTAGAAATTGAATTAATCAAAAAAAAAAAAAGAAAGATATAAAAGTAGAGAGCATTTTTGGCATGAAAATGTGAATTTTCGTTTCGGAAAAAGATTGGATGATAAGCCCGATAAAACGAGACCGATCTGCATATGATCGACTCATAATTCACCTTGGATACCAATAGTCAGCGTTTCGAAAATTGTAGCGCGGCGTAAACTATTGTGGCGTGCACGTGGTACCTGCACGCACATGCTTGCGCGTGCGCACAACATTCAGCGCCACTGAAAATTGCCAAGTCGATTCAGATAACGATTTTTTACAATGCTCGCGGTAAGCTTTTCCGCCAGCGCCAACGAGTTCCTGGCAGCTCGAATTTTTATATAAATTATTCTATACTTTTGTCATTTACATTTTTCATTCCTCGGTCGAGGTGGATGCGAAAGTAAAAAAAAAGATACGTTCATCCCGCTCAGATTAGCATGAAATTTCAAAAGTTATAAATAAAAAAATATTTCGAAATGGCGGGACACGATTGAATTTATAACGTAGAGATAAAAATTCATACTGAAAAAAAACAGGGTTGTTTTTTTTTCTCTTTTGTTTGTTTGTTTTTTGTTTCATTTGCTAAATTCAAAGTACGGTGAATAAAAAGATTTCGGTAAATTGATGTGATTGGTACGGTTGCGTATTATCATTCGTTTATCGAGTCAGATAAATTTATCTTTGTGTAAAACAGTACGTGTATATGTACACTCGGTTGTTCGTATAAATTGCAACGAGACTTTGGACTTGGTGAAAATTGAAACAAGTAAAACTTCGACAATACCGAATCGGCTGTAGAAAAAAAATGTTATAAATAAACATCAGAGAACATTGAAAACCATGTTTCTGAAATTAATTATCATTTTCGAACAATCGAACGAGATCTGCAAGTTTGATTGAAAACACCGCTGTTTATTCTATTTACAGAATTTCGTTATTGACAAAAAAGAAATTGACCTTAAAATTACATTTATAGTTCGTAGGAGGGCTTCAAGATGTATAAACAATAAAATTGTCATTTTTTTCGTTCCAAGGAGTGTATTGAATACCAAGAACAGATGTCAATATTTTTAACCCGAGCCCGATAGGTCAGAAGGTCATTCGTGAACTTTTGACTCGGGTTCATAATTTTTTTAAAGCATTTATTTTTGTTAACACGCAAAAGAATAGAAAAAAGTGGAAGATGTTTCTAAAAAAGAATGTACCGGCTGCCACTGTATTCTTCTATGATTCATGGTGTTTTTTAAGGTCATCAACCTGCAGTTTTTTATCGCATGACCATAATCTGGAAGTACCTCGATGTGAACAGACTTAAATTGTCCTCTTGTTTTTCTAGAAAAACAGGTTTTTGTTAGAGTGCAAATCTCACAATAGGAATTCGAGAACATTCTTATACAAAAATTGTGCAAAAATTCATTTCAAAATGTGGAGGAATTGCAAAACGATTTTGATCGGGTTAATAAAAATCAGAATCTATAACATTAAATGTGGCGTTGTAAAAATGATCGAAGGTTAAAAAAAGATTCCATTCATATTTATAAGTGATTTGATTTGATAATTCGAACCGTTCGCCGAGCGCATTTTCATTAACGCGACAATTGATTGCGGCTCGTCGGGAAGTATACACAAACCCGGTCCGCGTTTTATTTTTAGCGCGGCATCGCTTATCGCAACACCTTCGTATAACCAATTGCACGAAACAATGGATATCGCGACGTGTTCAACTCGAAGGCCAAGCATATGCACCTGACAGTACATTTTGAGAACTGTGCGCGACACACCAATTAATAATAAATATAATTTCTCAACGCCGCACACCTCGCCTCCTTATATTTATAGGTTTTGTGTGCTTCACTCATTCCACAAAGTCCCAATGCATTTAGGAAGACCTTATTTTTGGTTATCCGAAGAGTAACTTTTCCTGTCCAACTAAACTTGGAATATAAATAGTCAATTCGACGTTGGTTTCATGAAAAAAAAAAAGACGAAATTTCCTAAAATTTATTTTCAAACATTTCAAATACAATTTTGCGCCGTTCGACTGATATGTTATTAAACATCAAATCACCTTCTTAATGTTTTTTTTCTTCCATTCAGAAATTGTATTGTCATGATTCTAGGCTGAATTTAATCGTTGTAAATTGCTAAGTCAGTTAGGTGGCGCTGTGTGTTGATTGCTCAATCAAAAAAATATATAATTTTTATTTCCCCCCTTCAAAACGCAAATTTTATAATTACATTCAATTTTCATTTTTTTATATTGGACGTTGTTTCTATGATGTTTAAAAAAACTAAAATTCTCAAGTTTCAACTTTATTCAGAACTCCAAATGTTGAATTTTCATTTTTCAATGTTTCTCAACTGGTACTTAACTGGTTTTTCCCCGCAGTTCGGAATTTCAAAACCGATATAAAAATGTAAACCTAATGAACAATCCATACCAAAAAACTCAAGTTGGTAAACTTTTCATAACTTTGATTATAAACAGAAAAAAAGTTAAATGAAGATGAAAAATAAAGTGATTAAGAGAACTAGTACGTGTTCGATCGGTTTGTTCGTCTAAAGACAAAGCGATTTCGAAGTTGAGTTGAAACCTAACCTCCGAACGGCATCGAAATGGAAGCAATTTGCTGCAAACCGTCGAAACTGAGTTTTAGAAAGTAACTCACGAAAATGAGTTAGAGACGCGGACGGGCATGGAGTTGGATCGTAATTTCTCATTTCCCATGGCCACGCGGGTGCACTCGCTGGGGCGATCTGCAACTGTGGCATGGCGTTCCTCGCGCTTGTGAATAATTAACGCGAGGCACATAGGTATGTGGCGGCGTTGTGTGCACGTAGACGTACGCGATTTGGTGTGCGAGAGAGGAAGGAGGAGACGAAGCTGGTGCGTGTGTTGGATATAGCTGGCGTTATAGATCGACTAGGCACACTAGGCCACTGCAGGTCGATAATACAACCCTGGTCTCAACATACATTTATTTGTCGCGACATCTGGCTACAAAACAATTAGAAAACGTGCATTGTGTTTCGCAATGAATTCGGTCCATGCGACAAAAACAACAAACAAAAGAAGAGATGAACCGACAAAAAAAACAAGAAGGAACCAGTACAAGGTGCAACAAAAAAAGGTTACCAATCCCTTTGCCGTTGGTCAATGAATTCCCAGTCCGAATTATTCGTAGATCCTCTCGGGTGGTTTTTTTTGTTGATATTTATATCGCACGATCAAAATAATCAGCGTGCCGTCGCGAGTACTCAAACCCGATGCTGGCGCTCCAAAGAAGGCAGTCCATGAAAGTAATAAAATTGCACATAGAAATTGTTGCTTTGTCAACGACAGAAGCAATTTCAGCGAGAAGTATTCCGTACGTTTAGAATGTTATATATAATTAAAGTTTCGAATGACGCGCCGTGCAATTCAATTTTCTTTGACTATTCCCAAACAAACGGGAGAGCGTAAATAAAAAAATAAAAAAGTCGAAAAAAAAAGTTGCAGGGCGTTGCGTAATTTCGCGGCAACGTTATTGCGGAGCCCATCCATCAGCCTAATTGTATTACCTTAAATATGCGATGCAATTATTCGCCGGCGCGCGGTAACTTACGAAGGAAAAAATGTTGAGACACGTTTGAGTTTCGATTTTGAGTTACAACCGACGGTGCTTGGCTATCGACCGAAATAGCCGCGTCGAAGAGCGCGCCGCTGCCAGCAACACCTTCCATGACATTTGCACGCAACAACACTTTTTCTTCCTGTGGTCTTCATTGTACGAAATAATTGCAGGGAGAAGAGCTATTTCACCCGCGCACGAAACTATTTTGTCCCTCTTAAATGCAACGATTATCAGATTAGATTCTTTTTTTTTGCTTTCGTGCTTATATTTTTTATAGTTTCATTTGCATCTGCTCTTTTTTATGTGCTCAAATATATATCTGTACACTTAATGTGAACATGTTCTGTACTTCCAAAGTACAAAATTTGGTTTTAATTTTTTTTTAATTAACAGTTACACAACATGATTTAAACCCCTTTGTTACAAAGCATATTTAAATATTTGTTCTCTCTTTGAAAATGTTTCACATAACAAAAATATCATTTATTGAAAGAACGAAAATGTCATTCATTGTGATCCATTTTGAGTTTTTAATAAAAAAAATATGAAAAATGTGACCAAAATGGTAAAAGCGAGGTTCGAAAATGTTTAACAATGTACAATGTGAAAGATGTGATTACCGTACTGCAAAATTGTATGTGCCATCCCATCCGGACAATGGCGGGGTCGTATAAGTATTCTTTCAGCTCCAACAATGCCTTCCATTCAGAAAAATTCATCTAATCCAATCGGATTATCGAACAAGGTACCGGCTAGGCTGCACCCAAGTTGCTTGCAGGTACCTTTTACGATTGTGCGCAGCGCTGCAACATATCAAATCGTATTTCAATTTTCGTCTCTTGTTCGAAATTTGATTTATCGTAGTCATTAAAATATTTCAACCTGAAACTAATTATGACAGGGTTCGAACAATCGGAGTGTAAAAAGTCAACCCGAATCCGAGGTTTGCAATAAAAAGTATCCAAAATAGATCATTTTAATGGCGACACCCCGCCCTCAGCCTCGAGACGGGCTTTAATGATAGTTTCAATTATAAATTAACCAGTGCAACATTTAGGGCAGCCACACGAATTAATCGTCACAACCGCCAGGGGGATACACGTTGTGCAGTTTATAATTCTATTTAATTGTGCAATTCTACGGACGATCATTTCAAAATGCCAAAACAAATTGAAGCGCCATTCAAGGGTCCTTTTGTCAAAATTTTCGGTAACGGGCCACCGATGGAAAGAAAAAAATCGGATATTTTAACCCAAAAAAAAACTCCTCTTGACCCTTTGAGTTGTTTTGATTACTCCCTTACAAACCTAAAAACACTCTGCGTTCACAATTTTAATCAAAATTCTCGTTGGGCTGCAATCGATGTCGTTAAACAAATAAACTTTTCGGTTTGCTAAACTGCGAGTTTCTGTAATAAATGTTTGCACACGATTTGGTGCATTTTTTTGCCGCAGTCGGGCAATATAATTGCTCCGGTGCGAATGTTTCCCTATTGGAATCCGTCTCACTGGTTGATTATTCTCCCCGCACAATTGATATGGAGGAGAAAGAAGAAGGCGTTCCGCAATTTCCGAAGTTCGATGAAATGTATTCATTGCTTGAATATTAGTGCTGATTTTCTGAGATTCGCAAATACAGAGCCGCGTCATAGATTTCCCGAAGCTGAGTGAGGTGATTCGACTTTGTCAGACAAATGCGTGATCGCGGCAAATTTGCATTGTAAATGGGACCGCTTCTTCGGCGCTCTCTATATAATATACATATTATACACCGCGACTATCCCCGATTGGCAGATTTGAGTGCTCGAGACTTAGCATATTGCGGATGTGCAGCTCGTGTTCGATGCCATCCCGCTTCCCGGCTTGATCCTTTCGTTGAAATTGTATCCGTTTATTTGTTCCCATTTGTCTCGAACGTTAGCCAAGATATTCTTTCATTATCGGTTCGGTTCTTATCGTAAAATCCAGCCATGCTCCAAAAACCATCTCCACAGTCTGAAAGGAAGAACAAAAATTAAAATCCAGTTTTCACAAATTCACGTTTTATTAATTTGAATTTAATTACTTTTTTTTTACCTGAATAAAACAATTATGGTTTCGTGAATATGAAAGTTAATTAAGTGTCAGAGTTAGTCCAGATTGTTACAATTGCCTCAACTGGTCCCTTACACCGGCTGGCCCGTCAAATCCAATTGAATAAAATGAAAGAATTTTTGTAATCGCAAGCGACACGATTGTCGGCATTCGTGAATTAGATTATCAAACACGCCCTATTCATCTGGCGTGTTTGCCTAATAAATCCTGTCTATTTCAGTTGTGGCTGGTGCACATGTGCAGCTAACTTGATATTAGACCTCTGGATGAAAATTTTGAGTTGGTTTAGTTGGAAATAATTTATGTGTTCAAACTGGCAACGAATTTCCAACCAGCTATCTCATAATTTATTATCAAAAACCAGAAAGTGGAACAATAATTGCTAAGATCGATTCTCGGTTTCATTATGACTCTCTCCGTGGAACATCTTTTGTTTACCGCATTTGTTTATCTCTTTATACCTGTCTGACGTATTCCTGTGTGCTTATTTGCCTTCTATTTCGCTTATCCTTTCTGTCATCAATTGTTCACTTTTTTCCCCCTTCTTGTTTTCTTATCTACCACTCCAATCGCACTGCTATTTTCGTGTTTATAGGAATGATCTTCTTTCACAAATCAAAATTAAGAATGTTTAGAGAGTCAAAAGCTAACAACTTCTTGACGATAAATAATCAAGATTTTATTTTCATAAAACCACTCAGTTAATTTCAATTTTCATTTTCCTATTAAGGTGGGAACATTCGGTATTACTGTAAAAACTGTGAAATCAATTATATTTCTATACTATAAATTAATTAATTTCTATATTTTATTACTAATGCTGCAATTAATATCTGTCGAATTAATCACAATTTTTAAATTAGTTCATGCAAATTCGCAGGTTAAAAATACCTTTTTTTTCCTCTAGAAAGTCAGAATTTGTTTGAAATTTAACCATGTGTACTTTTATCTGTCATAAATAATTTGGCAAAGTATGGAGAAGTTTCACAAACTCGAAATTCGGAATATTTGATTTCAAACTTTTGTAAAAACGTACATCTTCCATATCTATATATATCATTCCTGTTCAAATTTTGAATTTTGAAATTAAATATCTCAGTACAGAGATAGTCAAAGTTTCCGAAAATTTACCCATGAATGTGTTTGTATTGGTAGAGTTATAATTACAAAATTATAGAAATATCAAATCATTTTGCAATGTTACATGTTCCACATTAATAATAAAATGAAAATGATCTCTTTCTTCGATCACGAGAGAGATTTACAAAAACATGACGTCTGTTTTAGAAATTGTAAAATAGTGTTCAATTTCAGGTACCATTTATCGTTTCCCTGGATGCTAGCTGGCGAGGTCATTAAGGCCGTTCCATCACGGAAAAATGAATAGGCCGATTGCGATCATTTTGGCAGATGACTCGAAAAATGTTTTCGACTGAAATTGCACGGCCATTTGTAAGCAGCGTCCCCGTCCCAGAATATAGGCGACCAGAAATTCATCTCGCCATCGAGATGGTACTCGGGCGCTAAATATTTGTGACAATCCCTCTCTCGTCGGGCTCATCTTTTTCCATCCACGTTCCACTTTGGTTTCCAATGGAGATTGATGAGTAATTTCGGCAGCCATCAATTTTCATAATTCCCCTCGTCTCGGGCCGAAACGGCGCGTGGCCATTGAGAGATCGTAAGCAACTGGTTAGTCACATAGCTGACTGATTGAATTCGTATAAGAGCCGCTAAGCGCGGCGTCTCGTGCAATTTCGGCTGCTGCTGCAGTGGGATGACCTAGTGCGCCGTTTATAGGTCAGCCCGGTGGTTGCTATATAGATTTTTAGAGCGTGTCCCACCTTTTCAGTTAGCCAACATGCGATTCCCGAAAGCCAACTCTCCTCCTTCCTCTCTCTCGTTCGTCCATCTCCCTCCCTCTCTCTCGTCTCCTCTCTTTCTCTTTATTCCATTCTCTGGCTCTTCTCCACGCTTCATCTCTTTTTATCAAATATAATCTTGTGTTTTATGAATCGAATACAGCCGTTCGCGTACACACTCGGGTTTGGTTGTACAAGCTGTTTTACTATCCGAGGCCTTCGTGCTTTATTATTGATACCAAAAAAAAAGAGCTTGACCGGGACGAAATTATTGCAAATAAAAGCGTATCGAGATCGCTCGATGGAAATTTATTGAAAAGTGATGCTTTTGTGATTAAAAATAATCTGGCAGGCTTTTCGGTCGATAGCTTTACTCGTTTCCTCCATTTTTCAGCGATGCTTAAAAGGCGTCTCTTTAAACGGAATTATTATGTTTTTTCCCTTTGATTGAATTCGGAGAAATTTCATCATTCAATCGTGTATTTTCATTTGTGCTATTTTATTTACACATTTAAATTCAGTGCCATCGCATTTAACCTAAAAATTCAAAAGGTTGATTAAAAATTAATAATTGATTGAATTAAAAAAAAACTGATAAATCAAAAATTCAAATGTCATGATTTTTGAACTTTTGAAATTGCTTGTGTTTCGAATTTATATGTATTATCAATTTATCTTCATTCAACTTTCAAGAAAACTTTGAACATTGATGAAAACAAAATAATATTAAAGAAGTCATAATTAAAATCAACGACTTTTGTCAGCTTGTACAATTTTTGTTACAACTTATTGTTTGACAGTTCATTTATATATTTTTCTTCCGTTATTCAATTATTCATTTACCTTTATTTGCGTTCCAAGAATTTTGTAATTGCAATTACGCGACATCAAACATGCCCTTGAGTGATGCGCGCGGGAAACTCGAACGAGTGCACTGAAGCTAGCTGCAAGTTGTCCGCGGGCGCGGGGACTCGATAATTGAGCAAGGTGTAAGTATTGTTTTATACGAGCAATCGTATCCAAATCAATTCGCTGCCAACATGCCAAACTTTACGAAAACCTTCAAACCAGTCCCGCGTCAGTGAACTTCCAGGCTGAAAAAGAAAAAAACCAAAAAAAGAAACTTGTCTTGCAAAATAATTTTTTGCATGTTAAACTTGGTGTCGATAAACTTGAGTTGAATAATGTATTGTAACGATGGCAGAAGGATGCACAGCAACGCGGGATACGTTTGCAGGCAGCCGAAACCGCAATACGCACGTGTAAGTCGCGAAAACCTCGCACTGATTTCAACCTCGGTCGTTTTTGCCGTCTGCGCCCTCCCCCCTCTGAATTGCGACGATGTTTTTCGGTTGTGCTTGTCATGTGAGAAAATTCGGCTTATGTTCGTCGACAATGGTCCGCTTGTCGATCCCTCAATGTTTGTTATTTCCCGCAGCAGTTTATTCCGCGCAGTTTCAGTTAGCCGGCCAGCTTAGCCGACATAACCTCACTCTTGCTTGTCAACAGAGATCCACGCGTGTTTACATTGATTGGGGGACTTGTCGTGTTATTTCTTTTTGTCCAACGTCGATCTGCAACGGGACATCGTTCCAAAAGGCTTGTTAAACTTTCGTTTATTTTTATTCTCCTTTCTCTCTGTTAAGTAACAATGACAAATTGTCGAACGACAATGTTTTGTCCAGAAAAAAAAAGGAGAGATTGTTTATGTGAAAAAATTGTGTCATTGAAAAATGTTATTGGTTAAATATAACCTCCATTGTCTGTTTCGGTTTTTTTCATCCATTTTCTCATGGATAATTAATCAAGTCTGAATGTTCCATGGAGCATGCATTTTTGATAAATAAAATTGTTTGTTTGCTTTTTGTTAAAATGAAAAGTTTGTTTTTTTGGTGTCGAGTAGTCCGAAAAGTGACTTCACAATTCATAACGAGAAATTTTACAATAAAACGCGAATTCAACTTATCCCCCCCTCTCCTTTACGAAACAAGAGCTCTTTTTCTTTTGTAATTCGAGGAAAGCAATTTCTGCAACTGTTACGCTTCTTCCATTCTCCATCCTCGAATTTTCATTATTTCATCATTTACTTTTCCAACAAAAAGTATTATTTGTAATACGACTAATTCCATCTCCATCTCACACCAGACTTTTGATCATCAGCACAATAGAAAAACATTTTAACAAATAAAACAATATAAAAACAATACGATCCATCAAATTGAAAAATCTTGTTAATTTTTTTTTTTGTTTCTTTATTATCTCGATACATCAGTCTAAGTCATAAAAGTCAAAACGGTTTTCACAATTCATATTTTGACAGCTCGATTGATGCATTATGTTGCCTCCATTGTATATCATCAAAGGGAGCCTTATTTTACTGACCTACGCCAAACGAGTCTTTCATTCAATACCTTTGTAATTTTCTCTTCCGTAGAACCAGGTAGCTTAGGTCAGTACCTCACCGCTGACAGACACCGGAGAGAGACAGACGATGATGTTTGAATATGAACGAAGCTTGTAAAAAGAAAATGAGTGAAAAATCATCTGCAGTTCGGCGTACGAAAGGTCATTTCCACTGAATACATAATTAATGCCGTCTCCTTGCTTAGCACGTGAAGCCTTCATGGGTTATAAGAAAAAGGCACGCATCGACCAACGGTAGCGAGTTTAATTTTGCTACCTAACTTTTCCTAACCCTCGGAAAAGCACGAAGAAATAGAAATTTTTCTCCGGAAATTTGATCTGCGGATTCAGTTTCGTTTCTTGCATTGTGAAGTGCACATCGAAATAACTCCAAGATGTACTACGTCAAGAGGAACAGTTTGTACAATTACAACATTCGAGTGAGTTTTTTGTTTCCTTTTTTTTATATTGGAAAATATGAAATTTATTGATCGGTGCAGTTTTGTGATTTCAATGGAAATATGGTTTTGTTTGAATTTGTGAATTAATGTTGTCTGTTTCCTTTTTAGATATTTCGAAGTATTTTATAGAAAGCAAATTAATCAGGTTAATTGAACTGCGCTCGCCAAAACGATGATTGTAAATAGCGTAAACGCGAGGGACTGATGAATTATTTATTTATTCACACAACATAATCAAATTTAGCTTCAGAGATCGTGGCAATCAAAATTGGCATTAATGCATCAGTCGCGACGGTCAGTTTAATAGTTAAATTGATAATAACTATCAAAGCTTTGGGAACATCGGCCCCGACAGCATCGATCCAATTAATTAAATTGTTTAACATTAGCTTATTACATGTTTTCGCAAAATTCTAACTGTAAACTACCCCCCCCCCCCACGAATGTCAAACAACGAGAGGTACAAAAAAAAAGAGATTTATAATACCCGTACGAACGGTATCGGTTCGGAGCCAACAATGTTCCAACTCAAATTAAAACCAACTTGAATCAAAGTCGCGAGTTAGACCATTTTGAAAAGTTTGATAATCTGGAAGCAACAAAAATTGTTCTTCAAAAATTTTTGTTGAATTCTCAAGCATCCGTTCCATTCTTGGGGATTGAAACTTAAATTCGTCGATGCTTCATGCCATAATCCAATCTCGATAATTAATTAAACCCCTTTCCGACCAGCTCTATTTTTCATCCACAATGATTACTGCCATATCGTCATGGTTAAATACTGAATTTCCGCGTCATGAATTCCGATACGGCACAAATGAATGGAATCAATTTGACTCCAACGCACGTTTAATTAACAAAACATCCCCCTTCTTATGGACAATCGACCGACGAGTTCCACACCGATGTGGTTCGTTCAACAATTTTTTTTTTCGTCCCAATTTTCAAATCCGCGTGCATTTTCCGACCGGTTTTCCGAGCTGAGTTGTAATTGGTGGGCGTTAAATTTTGATTCCCAGGGTTCGATTGAATTATGAAAATGGTAAAATGCATCTTGCCGAAGCGCCACCTATCCTCCGGAGATTGTCTCGTGGAAGGGCGGCAGTCAGGGGGCGTGCGGATGCCAGCGAGCAGAAGTTGCAGCGCAGCTCCAGCAGAAATGTAGGTCGCGTCCCAGAAGCATCCGCACCCACGTAAAATCGTCGAACGAGGCAACCGGCAAGGGGCTGTAATCGCACGGACAATCATTGCCAGACCCGCTGCCAGCCCGCATTTCTTATATTCCCATCCATTTTTCTTTCGCGACGGCTGCATTATATTCTTCTTCGCAACTTCCATAAGAAGATCAATTCCCGTAGCTTTGTTAGTTTTTACCCAGATAAAATGTGAGATAACATTTGTTACTTCAGACTTTCAACATTTACAACTTATTATGTACATTCTTGTTCTATGTATATATTTTCATGCGTTGTTCCTTTTTATTTAAAAAAAGGATGAAGAATTGCAAGGGGGAAAACAATGTGATCCGAGGAAATCCAGAAATAATGGCACGAATTAATCCGACATCTCGGTACTAATGAGCGAGCTGATATTCTCCGTTTGATCCAGGATTTTCGGGATCCTGGGGAGTCGCTGAGGGCAATCGCCAATAAGGACGAAAGTGATACGCGATTTATTTAACACGATCCGTTCGGCGAGAGCAATGGGATCAAAAATTAGGAGTAAGAGGCTTTGTGTCCTTTTTTATTCGAAAGAGCAAAGTGTGATGTGACGAGAGGGTGTCGTATTTTGCCGTCGTTTGCCATCGATTCAAATTGCTCCTTTTGCGTCCGGTGTGCTTTTACTCGTCGACTCGATGTAGAGACAGTATACCAGTTCTAATTGTTGTTTTCTTGTTGGGCTCAAAGGTGATGCGGAATTAAAACCGACCGGGGGCTTACGCGCAAGCAACAAGGACAGACGAACCTGCGCAAAAAGATTATTTCAACTTAAAAGAGGACACTCGGCATTTCATCTTCATTTTTTGATCACACGAGGGTAAAATTTTTGGGACGACGAGATTTGTAGTAAATTTAAAAAAAAAGAAAGTTGGAACCTGTCTTGTCAGAGTGAGGCGGAAATGTTCCGGGCACGGGTTATTCGTTTATAATGGCTGTCGTGAAAGAAAACAACTTTTATATCTTCGATATTGGAATACACGCGCGGCGGATGGAAAATTTGCCGCGCATCCACAAAAGACGAGGAAAAATATAATTGCGCTCGAGCTTCCATTCAGAACAGTCAATTTGGTATGGAAATTGGACAAATCAACGCATCGACACAATCTATTTTTTTTTCTCTCTTTCTCTCTCCTCCTTCTCTCTTGCCCTTGCATATTTTGCGCTCTCGAAGATATGCTCGCTTTGTTAACTCGAAATATCTCTATCTGAAATAGCAGGGGCAGCTTTGATTGCGGTCGTTTAATCGAACTCGGTGCATCTTTGTGCATCTTCACAAGCCGGCCAACTATTGACAGTACGGGAAAACTCTGCAGCAACGTGCGCATGAAATATTCAAAAGCAGTTAAAAATAATACCAGAAAGTTTCAGCACCGGGAAAGAGCGAGACAGAAATATCAGCGTGTGGCAAGAGCAAGGGAGACAACAACTGGCAACCCACATTCTGGACAGAAAAAAAAAGTTGTTACAAAGAATCAAATGGAAATACTTGTTGACACAAGAGGCATCCGGAATAATTTATCTCGAGTACAAGCCGGTTGGCGGATATGCGAAGGGCTTGATTGAATTACGAATCGACCTTTAACCAATAATATATTGATGTCATAAGTAGGAATCAGTCGGTCGGATCTCGAGGGAGAGTTCTCTCCAGTCGGGGACGGATAAATTAAGCGGAATTAACTGCATGAATTTCTGGGCTCCGCGTAAATTGACAAACCATAATTCAACGATTAGAAATGTTTGGTCGACTCCGAAGTTGGGCCACGAGAATAAACAACAAAAAAAAACAACAACTGTTCCATAACTCCGACGATATTGCGTGGCTCTCTCAGGCCTGGGGACTTTTTCCAAAATATCCCGCAGTCCATTTGCGTGCCAAGTGGACAATTAGTTTCCAGTCGATTGAAAGCCGCTGTCAATTAGGATCCGGTCAGCGAACCGCGATAATCAAGATGATATCTGGACGGGATAAAAAAAAAGGCGACAGATAAGTCGTCCGGGATGAGAGAAAAAAGGGTATCAGCAGATTATAATAATCGATCGTGATAACCCTCCGTGTTTTACAGCTCTCCCTTCGATCCGCCGCCCGTACACCAAACTCCGAGCCATCCCCTGCGCCAACGGGGTGACCTACTTACGTTAGCCGGTGAAAACCGTTCCTACGAGCTAACTCCGTCCGGTCAGCCATTCCATACTTGGCTCGTTATCTCTTCTCCTGTTCGTTTTTGCGAGTCGCGTTGTGTCCGAGGGACCCTTTTGTGCTCGCTGCCAAATGAATCTCCCCGACTGTTTTTCATCTGAAAATATATATTTCAGGTCAGGTGTGTGAAGCCAGGTTGGAGACGTAAAAACTGAAAGGCGCCAAGCACCACCCTGAGACGAAATTTGAGTGACTTTTTGTACCGGCGACGTTTCTTCTTTTTTAGCCCCACTCTTGCAGACGCGTGGCGCGAAACCACCCTGCTCGTTCCCGGGCAAAGAATAGCGTAGCGCTTCGTGTGCACATTGTACCGGCCCTCGAGTACAGTGAACGGTTATTATGATTATTGTTATTGTTTTAGAGTGCAGTAAGGGATGTATTACCTCCGGCTCTTCAAAGCGAATGACGCAGAGACGGAATTAGACGCCTGAGATTTCGAGTTTTACTACACGGACATTGTTGTCTGGGACCTCTTTCACTGGCAGTCCCTTTATGAAGCGCGCTCGCGACGGACACTAAAACTGAATCTTTGAAATCGCCTCCCCAAAAGTAAGCGTCAAGACAGGCCGACAACTGCAATCCCAAAGACAAACGATGACAATTTGCACGCTGCAAATTTTTGTTCAAACTTTGTTCTCCGGCTGGTTTTTGTCGTCTCCTCCACTCTGTTTGTTTTTTATTTTTATTCTTTTTTTTGTTTTCAACAGACGGTTTAAGATTTTTTTATCATCTCGCTTTGGATCTGAAATTGTCGGGGGATATATCTCTCTCACACATCTCAGAGACATTCTTCATGTAACCGTTTCCGTAGAAACGGCAATACAGCGGTGCTACACGTACCACCATCAAGCTAACGCAAATTCCAGGCGCTGCCTGAGATCATACATCTCCCAGCGGTGTCGCGAGAACGCTGAAATTCCCCTTAAACGGATAGGGGGAGGAGGGGGGCTGTACATAATTTTGCACGGATATCAGAGACCGACGAACAGGGCCGATCCGCAAGACGTTTGACCCAGTTTCAAATTGGTGGATCGTAAAAGCGGCGGTTGGCACTCCGTCTCCCAGCCGCCCCTGAAATTCGAACTCTCCTACCGCCTGTCGAAAACATCATGCCTCGCGCGCGAATTGAATTACAGCAGACAGGAACGCGCAGTTCTGCCGGATGCAATTGGCGAGGTGATGACATCTGCTATTGCATCACCTGCTCCGTCCAATTACCCCGGAGCTTGTGGAGCTGCCGAATCGTCGGATGACAAATTGTTTACAGATCAGGCTTAATGATCATCACTCACGATCGATTGTCAGGGCGGTGGGGGGAAAAAAGTAGGACAAGAGAGACAGAGGCTGCTCGAGATTGATTTCTCGAATGGCGAATCCACCTGTGTGCCAATTTCCGGAACTGTGCGATCTGTATGCGGCTGCAGGACGTCCAAGCGTCGGTCAATTAAACGCCCTCGATTGGAAGACAACGAGAGTTGCCTGGAAAACACCTCGAGATAAAACCTAATGGCACGGTGCTCGCTATCTCTGTCCGATAAAGTTTAAGAGGACGGGAGAGAGCATCGCTGGGCGACTGGCGGCAACAATACACATAAGGCCGGGACAAACTGGATCACGGTGCATGGCAAGATCGAAGCAAATGAAGCGAGACCAATATCAGTGGGTCGCCCACTTACGCTCGGGGGGTGCGTATCTTAATCGCCGCTGAGGATCTGATAGTCGGAAGGAGGATGGACAGGTCGGGGAAGAAAGGAGAGTAGCGAGTAGTGACGGGGTGGAGCTTGCACGGGGGTCGCTGTCGACGCCCTGCCAGCCACCGCTTCCTGGTTTCCCTATATTGATTTTCTGGAGCGTCGTGTGCGCGACGGAGACAACCTTATTCGGCGCCCGCCGAGCGGAAAGAACCAGCCGCACCGAGAGGGGAGTCAGGGGCAAACTAGAGCGAGGTGGACCAATGCGCAAATCACGTGCGTTCGAGCGAAAAGGATCGACGGAGCTGAGTTGGCTAAAGAGCAACAGCAGCGGCCCGACGGCGCGAGAGAGAGGGCGACACTTGGCGCCCAACTGGGGGCTTGCCGCTGGAGCGAGAGCTATATGTCGACGTCGCTGCAGGAATGTGCGCATCATTTTTCGCCTCGCGATAACGTGCGCCCCTCTCTGCCACTGACATCCAACGCGGAATCCGCACCTAACTGACCAAATAAGTGTCACGGTCAGCGCAACAGGGATCACCGACAGACACTTCCAGGGCCCCGATGGATAACCATGACAAATCGCCCGGCAGGATTAGACCCAACGCAACGCGCTGTTTACTCGATTGTCTTGCTCCCGGGGATTTAACGGGATCCTCATTTCCGCCTCTGAAATTAGACCGAGGAAACCGCCGCGGCATTACGGACCTTGTTAACTCGTGTAATTGATCGGACGCTGCTACCAGAAACGACGCTTTATTAATTCTTTACTCAGGCACGTTTCTTTTCGGCCCTGTCGGGATAATTGTCTCCCCGGTCGCCTCTCTGACCAGCAACCCAAGACGGGATGTCGTTTTCTTTTTTACATCTCGGGGCTTTCGTCAAGGACCGAGAGAGGTGCGCGCTCGTTAAATTTCGTCTTTCAGGTTCGCTATAAACTCCAAACCCGGAAACGGTGACGAAGAGATTTCGATGAGGGCCACAACGGCGAGAGGCAAGGGGTTGAAAGATTGTGCAGGGAAGACTTTTGAATGCCTTGGCGCATTAACTGCACTCTGGTTTGTGCGAGTGGTCCATTACAGGCCTTTCTTTCCTCCTTTTCCAAACCGTTCGTCACTAACTTCCCCCGCGTCTTGCGTCGCCGACCGACCAGCCCTCGTTGCTCTCTCACTCTTCGTTTTATCCTCCTTTTTTATTTTCGCTTTCCCGTTGTATTCTCGCGCCAAGCGTCTTTCGATTTTTCAGTCTGCCTTTGCTCTTTCGTCCAACTTATGCATAAGCTCCTTCCCATTGTGCCACGCCGTTTGACCGATTGAATCCCACAGTCCAGGGACTTTGTTCGCAGTTTCAACTGGCTGCCAAATAAGCGCCGTTGTAACATTAGTTCTCTGTCAACTAATTTAATTGCAAAGTTCTTTAAGTGCGCCAATACTTTTTTAATGTTCTTTTTCATTTTATTTTTCGCAGTTCTTCAGTCTTTGGCTTTTGTAATTTTTTTTTTTTTTTCGTTAGTACCTTTTTTTTGTTTCCCAACTTTTTAATACTCCGGACGAGAGACAATGGCAGGTTCAAATACCGCCAACTCCTCGCCGGGGTGGGATGAAACTATAAATTGAATTTAAATCCTTGGCTGCAGAGTGCAACAGAGACTCAAGATGCATTTCGTTTGTTGTTTCAGGAACGCATGACGGCGAACGGAACGACACCCCTAGACAACATGCGAACGTTGGAACACTACTTGAGCGACATGATGAGGGCGGGCGACACACCGGAACACCTGAAAGGTATGCCAACCCTTTTGCCGGTTTATCACGTACTACGTTCTTGCATCAATTTAGCTTTAAGACCAACCGCAATTAGTACTCAAGGTGATGCCCCTCCTATACGCGCTCGGGTTTCTCTATTGTAAAAATATTACATTCACAATTTTGCATTCCGAAATTCAGAATCAGAACTGGAAATTTTTCAATCGGGAATCAGATTATTTATTGCTATTTGTATTATCTGACATTCACTTTAGCTGCAGTTCAAACAGTATTTAGAATTTATTATTGCGTTTGATAAAAATGTTTATTGCTTTTCAATTCATTTATCAAAACAAAAAATAATAATAATAATAATAATAAAAATAAAATAAAAAAAGTTTCCTTGATTTTTTTTGTAAAACCATTTACTAAATGATTTCTCAACTGAAAAAACCGTTTTCATGTATCAAGATTTATTTTTATTCAAGCTTATATTTTATCAACGGAGAAGGCGACTGTCTATTTGAAATCGATAAATCAATTTTTTTTTCTCGTTTTTGAAATCAAATTTTTCCTTTGAATGTACAATTCTTGGAGGAGCAGTTTTTTAATAAGACGTTGCATTAAATATTTGTTTCAACTTTGCTGGAAATACTGAAATCATATTTTTTGAAATTGTTCAAAGTTAAAGGATTTTACATTCAAGAGTTTTACAATTATTAGCAAACCATTAATCGAATTTCTTAATGCTGACAATTTGCAAATCCGATCAATTTTTCTTCTTTCGCTATTTTATTTTTTGCAACACTGTTTGGTTGGTGTTGGTTTTATAAAATTCAGGCTTGAGATTGTTTTTTTTTCTCGCGGATTGAAAACTGATAAAATTTCGAGTTAATTCGAGGACGCGGGGATATTAAAACGCAAAATGAAATCCTTGTGAGATTGACAAATGCGCGTTGGACGTACGTGGTAAACGCTGTTCTCTGACGGCGAATACAGTATTGGATGAAACAGGAAATGGTGCTATTGACAACTCATCAGAGAGCGCTACAAGAGAGTAAAAAGTTTTGATTTATGTGAGCGAATGTCCGGCAGCGTGTGTGGCGGAAACTAAAAAAAAGTGCGAGTCTCCGAAAGGAGAGAAAATGAGCAACCGAAAAGCACACGCGATGCTGCAGGGATATATAGAACCTCTGGGAAAGTCGCTTCGAACTGAGAGAGGCCAATCGGAGAAAGAGGAAAAGGGAACCCATATTCGATACTGTTCGCGAACAGAAGTCCCTTTCATGAAATAACTCCGGAAGGGTTGAAATTTTGATCGAGTTCCGGTTTTTTTGCCG
Organism: Trissolcus basalis; assembly: GCA_025266255.1. NCBI lineage: Eukaryota > Metazoa > Arthropoda > Insecta > Hymenoptera > Scelionidae > Trissolcus > Trissolcus basalis. Next base: position 93,009 of record JAAMPD010000061.1, read on the forward strand.
GGAGGACGGAGATGGAGAGCCCGCCAGGTCGATTAAGTCTATTGTATTTTGTTACATGAGATCAATTTAGATTAAGTTTATAAAAATGAACGATCACTTGAATTGTCCACTCGAAAAAAATGAGTAACTTTCAGACAAAAGAAATCAACATTCTTTTTGTTACCATTTTATCCAGAAAATAAATTTTGAACAAAAAATTAAAAACAAAATATTAACTTTTTTATATTAAAATCAATTTTTAAATGTAAGTGTAAATTGAATTCGAAAAAAATTCAGGTTTGATTTAAAAAATACCTTTCTCAAGAAATAACTTTTATTATTTCTAAACAATTTTTCGTGGCTTGATTTTTCAATTGAAAAAATTGTATAGTCATAATTTTATTTTGAAAATTGATTTCTTTTCTAATGCATAACCCAGTTAATTTTTTATATCAAGATTTAATTTTTAATTCACGAAAAACAGAAATCCAACCTTTTCCATTTCTATTTTGATTCAAACAATACTTTCCTCATGAAGTTATTTGTTTGCAATAATTTTTCTCGGCTTGATTTCGCAATTGAAAAAAGGATATTTTGAAATGATGATTTTCATTTTGAAAATGTAATTATTTCTGATAGTCTGGCCCAATCCTGATCAGTGGTGATTTTCTGATTTGGTCAGACAGAAAACTCCTGTCCGACAAGAACGGTTGATGGGATTCGATTAAGAATTTGATTAATTGTTAGCCTGATTTCGGAATCAATTAGAAGGAACCGAGAAGTTGGAACCGATAAGACAAAGACCAAAGATCAATGTAGCGAATCGCAGTTACACTTGGAAGTTTTTTCTAGGAAAGGCTATGTTGGTGCGATCGATCCCAAGTTGAATTATAGTAGTTGGTATAGTGCGAGGTCAATGATTTTTAACTGTACGTTTATCCGCCAAGTCGTGTTATTATGTAAGGTAAAGGCGAACGTCCTGAGTGGTTCAATAAGAAAGAAAAATACGAATTGATATCCGTAGGATTATTTTTGCATGGAAGTTTAATTAGTCAACAATGAAAGTATTTCCGACATCTCAAGGAGCAAAACCCTTTTAGAGCATTTTATAAGGAACAACACCGAGAGCTGAAATAACAAAGTCGCCTAATAGCCTTTCAATTCGAAAGTTTGAAACCTTTTCATTTCTTCGGTGCATTAACTTGAATTGCGAAATCTTATCATAATTCCGTCCAAACTACAAGCTCTTTGACTCGTCTCGCTCCTCAGGACCATCAAAATGCCAGCGAAAATTTGAATCATAATTTACACAAGTCCGACATCAATGGCAAAATGTCCGCTTCAATTTTACCCCACCCTTCAATGCATTTCCCATTTTTCACCCCGAATCCATATTTTTGTGCTCTTAAATGTTTTTGTGGGATCAAATTTTCGTTGTCTCATTCGACTTTTCTTTCTTTTTTTCTCCACCGCAGCAATCGGGAGAGTTAAAAGGCTGTTGAATAAAGCAGGCGATTGAAAAATCAACAGTACTTGGAGTGCAGGACCGGCGGTGCATTTTGCGGTAACTTTTTGTCCGCCTCTGTTACTTAGACGCTCTAATTCGAGCTTTTTCGGTCGTCGAATTTTGTATCACGTATAATGGTTCGGAACGGAAGTTCGGACTTGAAAAAGAAAAACGTGAGCGCTAATTGAGAGGATCAAATTTTGATAGATTTTGTCTGCGCGTCTTGGCGTGCATTATCTCGTGGTTTTAGGTGAACTGGGCATGTCAAATCGGCGTTCTATTTAGAGAACAGAGGGCGTTAGCCGAGGTTTAGATGAGTCGGGAACTTTTGAGTGACCGTAAACGCAAATCCCGAGCGCTGATTAACAAAAACACCAACTGGCCTGCGCACAAACTTTGCCACACATCCAAGTCTCTATTATTTGTATTTCGATGAGAAAACTTACAACTCATCGCTTTCAAACCGACAAACTGTTTGTATTGTAGTATTTGTCAGAGGAGTGGGGGTAATTGAACCGGCAAGTTAATTGTATGGTGTGATTTTGCGGACGTCGGCGTCCGGAGATTGTTGTTCCGCGATGCTGAGTGATAAACGGATTTTCTCTAATGAATGGGCCACTTTCAACGGTCTATTTTGTTAATATTGTTGTCTGTTTATGAAACTTTAACAATGGTCATCTCGAATGACCTTCGAATAATAGACCTTCATGCGCAAACTTCATGTTTGTTTACCAAATTAATTGGATTATTTTCTAAATGAATTCAATTGTTTATGAATACTGTTAATACAGGGAGACGAAAACGAAGTTTTAGAATAAACCTCGAAATTCGTTGCAGCCTGTCATTTTGTTAGCACGTGAGAAATCTAATTACTTTGCTAATTATCGTTGAAAAAAAATTCTTTTCACCATTTCGTATAATTATATATAGTTGTCTTGGAATGAGTTTTTTGAGCGAAACATTTTTTGTTTTAATTTATGAACATTTTCATTATTTTTAAACACGAGTGACATTGTGACGCAGCAAGCAAATGAATAAATAAATTTAGACATTCTTGTCACATCACAAATTTGTAATGAAGTAACTCGGGATATTGTACAGAATAAAATATCGTAGCACTGTGACGAACTAATAGTAAGTTGAAATTATGTTTTGGTATTCCCCTTCAATGTTATCTTCACACCAAATCAAACTTGTGCCTAAAAGTAAACAACTTGAATTCAGCTTCCAAACTCAGATTAATTATGTTTGAAATATAAAAATACAGTCTGTTTTTTTATTTTTATATTTTATTTCATTTGTTTAATTATTTATTTCAATTTATAAAAAAAAAAATTATTTAATACACACAACATTGCCATGTGAAAATATTTCATACTTTTAAAAATTGAATTATAAATGTCAAATATTTTGATCATAATTTCATAAAAAAATTATTTTATCATTTTACGCGTCGTAATTTGACATTGCGTTAACATCTTTTTAAATTAATATTTTTCAAATGACATTACATGTCATTTTCAACCCTTTGCATTCTACACTTCAAAATACCCCGAAAAAAATGACATTTCTGTAATTTTGACATAGAAATATTTTGAATGAAATGCAATTTTTTTTTGAGGTTAACCAATTTTCATTGTGAATCAATGCAAATGACAATGCTGACAAACATTAAAAACGAAAGAATTATTGTGAAGTAAAAATGCCGGTCTGTTTCTGTTTATTTACCAGCTAAAAAGAATGACCTAACCGACCCTAACTCGTAACCTTGAAAACACGATCATATTTAAAATATAAAAGTGTAACAGAGAATTTGACGCGGAATTTGTCCCGGTGCAATTCATTTCATTACGTCATAACCAGTCTCTGCTATTGTTATCGGCGTTCCGTAATTTATGAACGCTTCCCTGTCGCGCTCTCTTGCGTTATAATTAAAATTCAATTACGACGCTTATACCCTCTCCCCCACGCGAACCGATTCTCGTTTGCTCTAAAATATTACATCTTCAATTAAAGCTGTCCGTTATGAGGTTATAATGTATTTTACACCCTAGATGGCACCTCGTGTTAATGCTGTTAAAGTTCTCATTTACAAACAAAATAGCAGCGGTGAAATATCAGAGAGAGCACAAAATAAAAAAGTCGACGTTGGCGCGACTCTGTTAATTTTAATACCATAATTTCCCGAATCATTCCTTCGGGGAGCCAAGGCGAACTAAAATCGCAGCTTAATTTATAGCTTGCGTGCAATTCGGTTGGTGCGCCGTGTTGCCCCTAGGGCTTGCGCCGACATCTAGGGACATTCGGGTCGCGAAGAAAAACGCTCGCAAATTGGTGACGAACTTTGCCGTTATTACTCAACCGGTATATATATTTGGTCGCAAATGAAATTCCACTTTCGGAGATTTAATTTTTCAACTTTCGAAAATGAGGCGCGGGGAGGGCAGCGGCACAAAAAAAAAGTTTGCCCGAAGTTCGCGCAGATGAAAGTTGCTCGGCTCGGGCAAAATGTTTTGGCAAAAGTTCTCATTTAGAAACAAAGCCAAAATCCGTCACGGCCCTCTCGCGAGATGAAGATTGAATTAAGCCGAGGGAATTTCGGTCGCAAACGTAAACAATAATAACAAACACGCTGTTTTCTTCTGTAATCGGGCAATAATGTTTTGGTTAAGGTCACCTCCACTCGTGGGCAAGGGGGAGGGGGGAATTTATCGCTCAGTCAAAATGGAAAACGTGTTTTCGTTTCCAACCAATTAAGGTGAACTGAACTAAAATCGTTATTTTTCAATCAAATTTTCTAATTTTGGTTGTACCGAAAATCGAAAAAATTTGGAATATAAAAATTGAGTTGGACGATAAACTTTTTTTTTTTTAGAAAATTCCATGTACTTCGAAAATCGATTGTTCCAATATTAATTTTCGGTTGAAAAACTAAGATTGTGTTCGAAAACTATTTTCAATAAATCAAAATGAAAAGACCTGTTTGAAAGTGAAAAGTTTCGAGTTTGAAATAATAATTTTGTATATCTGAAATGTAGATTTTGCGGAGCTGAAAAAAATTTCGAAAATTGGGAGATATTTTCTTTTATAAAAATGTACGTTCGAATAAATGAGGGTGAGGAAAAAAAATTCAATACTCGACGGCAAACCTTGGTCGAATGTCTGTCATAATGCTTCGTCGCCTTAAAAGGATTCCACTTGTGGCGAAGCTCTCGAAATGACACGCAGCAATTCACCAAAAAGTCGACGAACCCTAAATTCCTGTGTTTTAACTCGATTGAGTCGTTAAAAGCATCGCATTAGAGAAGTCGAACCCACTTAATCGCGTTATGGCGGCAAGTTTGAATACTTGAAAAATTCATATGACAATTGGGAGACCGACAGAACTCTTATCGGGACAGATGACAACATTCTGCGAGATGGTGCTATCGATTGGGTGTGTAATCAAATGTAGCTCAATGCGGGCTTAATAAATTGGCCTCAAATTTCATCACATTTTCATCACGATCGTCAGATTGCCACACGCTAATTGTTTCGGTCAAATTAAAAGTTGATCTAGGTTGCATTATTAAATTCAACGAATGATACGAATTCCAGTTTATTCACGAGTGGAAATGAAAAAAACAAAATCATCATATCTTTTTCAAATTGTTGAAAAAAAAAGCATCATGAAAAGATATGATACCAGAGATAAATTTTGTTTTGAGAGGAACAAAAAGAATGCCAACGATTTTGTATATGTGTTTTTTGTTTTGTTTAAAAATACACATTTTCCGAGAGCACTCAAGTCGAGTGAAAATGAAAATCGTACATTTCAAAAGATGTGCCCGTGTTTTATTGAAATGAATTTGCTTGGTACTTTGAAATACATGTGCTGGAGTAAATACAAATGTCAAAGTGCGAAATGATTACAAAAAAGGGCAGAAATTTACCCACCTTTGAGTTGGGAATGTTTTTGACAGTTGGCGACACTGAATTTCACGTTGGGCACTGAGTGGCGTCTTAGGTCGAGGTTTTAGAAAAAGAGAAAGAGAAAGAAAAAGAAGGTAGGAAGTCAATTATTTGAAACAATGCAGACGCCGGTGCTGAATGACGTCATTCCGACTTGCAGGTTTATGAGATATTGTTAAATTATGTGCTTTTAGTCGTAGCTCACGTTATAAACTTGCCTCTGCTGATTTTACGTAAACGTTGAAATTGTAATTTCAACAACGAGCTTAGATAAAGGTACAACATTTTGCACAGCGAACTTGACGCAGACAAAATTTCAAATTACCAAAAAACAAAAAAAAACTATTTCTAACTCGACCTTGTTTTTATACAACCAAAACACTATAGCGAATATATAAGATAAACACGAAAAAAATATATGATCTCAATTCTAAAATATCGTATTCATCTCACAGCTAATACTTTTTCGCATGAAACCGGCGAGAACTATCAGCACCACTTGACTTCCTCTCTTTCGTCGTTCCCCTCCATTTTTTTTGTCACGTCTTTCAGACGCGACTCTTGTAGCCTTCTGCACGGACTCTTCTGGTCCCGACGAAGTTCGTTTGAAGTTTCACAGCTTGAGGAAGACGGATTTGCGTGGTTTTTTTTTGTCCCGCCCCTTACCTCTTTGTCAAGCCTTTTCTGTCCCTTTCTTTCGGCGCTATCTGGGGAGTTGACAGAAAAGAACCGACGATAGCACCCTTGCCCTTGACTGGTGCAGGAATGCTTGTCTGAGGGTTGCGGTGTCGCAGACAACGAAAGTAGGCGAAGGGGTTGGTGCGGAAAGACAGCTTTTTTGCGAAGGACCATTGAGTGCGAGCAAGATGGGACGCCTCGCGCCCCAGACTAGGGGGCCGCGCGCCAAAAGGGTGAATAGAAAACGCGCAGGCCGCGTGTATGCACGCACACCAAATTACGACATGACTATTTGACGACCAAATGGTGCGCGACGAGACGGAAAGATACTTTTTATTGCAGGAATCATACACCACCCAGCCCGACCGCATCTCGTTGGTCCAAATTCGTATGCTAATTGGTCTTCGATGCTTTGCATTTTTTTGTTTCAAGGGGGCACAATTTTATGCCATTTTTTATTTTATTTGCTCATTTCTGTTTTCTTTCAACGAGCCATAAGATTATGTCTCAAAAGGGTGGGGGGGATCGGATTTTCAATTCGGTTAAAATATTCAGACGGTCTCGGACGGTTGTAAATCGGGATTGGTGAAAATAAAGTAACGTTATTTTTGTTTTTGTTATTCCGTTTTAGATTTTGAAACAGGTTTACGAATAAACGGGATTTTTTGTTTTCATTTTGATTAAACTTTGATGGAGCGAATGTTAATGCTATTTGTGAAATCGAGTTTCGACGGGAATCTTCAGGTTGTAACAATTTGGAACGAATTTTGAAAAGTATTTGATAAAGTTAGTTGGTACCAAGCCCTGAGCCCTCCAATTATTATATTTTCCGCTACAAAGTCGACTTGACCGATGTTAATATTCCTAATTCCATTGCATGTCGGTTGAAACTTGCAAGTAAACTCCGTAATAAGATCAGCCCTGCCATACTTGACGGGTATTCCCAATATCCGGTCCCAGCATCCTCTTTTACAAGAAACACGCTCGCGTATTAATTTTTGATACTTTTCCAATATTTCAAACGATATCTTTTATTAATTGGTATTCAATTTTAACGCACGAAAACTTGCAAAATCATTCCCAGTAGTTTTGCTCGCAAAAAAAATCGATTTCCGTCAAAACTTTTAATTCCATGTTCTGCACTGCTTCAAAAGAAAAATTATTGTCTGTAAAACAAGAACAATTTCATTAATTAAATCACACACGGCTAAAAGATTTATTCAAACGAAAAAAACAAATTAAATACAAGTCGACTTTTGATTATTTGAAATTACTTACAAATTTATTTCCATCCAGAATAATAAAGATTCGATAATAACAAAGGACCTTCAAATTAATTTCACAGGATCTCATTTTTAAATATATAAGTCGAGTTATTGTGACACTTACCCAGAACTGTCACATTATCCAAGTTGCTCCTAATTATGAAAAAGAAAAGCATATGAAATTGAAAATGTGTCAATCAACCAAGGGATCAAAAAATGTTTCACCCAAAGTCTCTAAGACCTATCTGTTTGGTTCGATTCAATAAATTGGCTGGCGGAAGCGTTGGTGTTTTGAGGTTAGGAAAAAAGGACCCAAATCCCCTATCGCATTTAATTACACGCTTTGGTAATGCCGGAATCGATATACCCACCGAAACAATCGACGAGGAAACAAACTTTAATGAAAATTTGCCCCGAGCCGAATTTTTCCTCGCCAGGGCTTTTATCCGAGCGTTAAAAGTCCTCGCACTTTCGTAAGCACGACTTCTCATGAATATGCAGGCGCACGCTCGATGACGCAATCTCGGAATTAGCGACACCAGTCTTTCTTATTTGGCCTCTGAATTATTACTTATTGAAACGGAGTATTTAATAAGGTTAAGAGTCAGATGGGAACCGAGGGAGGGTGAACAATTTGTTTGCTCAGTTTTAGAAATCAAAACAATGACAATGAAAACGGAAAACAAGTCCCCGGTAAAAAAAAGTAGGTTGGAAGATCAATACGATAACAAGAAGTTTGAAAACAGAGGAAGAACTCTTCTTTTCTCTCTGTTGCATTTAATTAGACAAGATCGATGTGGTAACAAGTTCCCAGGGAGGGGAGGAAGTGGGAGGGGGGGTAAAAAGAACAAAAAAACAATTCTGATAAAATAAAAGGATTATTATTTTCATATATAAAAATGTGAATAGAAAATAAATAGAGAAAAAATAAAATTTGAAAAAACAATTTCAAAAATGAAAGAGGGATATATTTTGCCCGGAAAATGATGTTATCTTTAGAGGAAAGGAAGGAGTGTACGTCGGACAGGAGAATGGTTTATTCGCACACGTATATATACGTGAGGCAAAGTTTGCCTTAGCTCGGGATCGATCGAGCAATTGTCTTTAGAATGAAAGGAAAAAGATTCGTGTCTCGCGTTCGGTCGCGTCTACTTGGTTGAGGTCGCGCCGGGATTTTCCGCGGCTTGACCTACTCGCGATGCTTGGAGTGTCTCGCTGACATTTTTCAAAATGACGCCGTCGTCGCAAGTGTCGCCCACTCAGCACACAGGGCTGACAATGCTTCGAGAGAGCTTTTTGTTCGCGAATAAAGACCCCGCTGCTGTAACTTACCGTTAAGTTCCTTCATGACCGACCAGGCGCTTGCATGCCCTCCCACTCACGCAGCCGATACGTCAGTCTTCGTTGCACCCGCTGCAACGGCCAAGTTTTCATTGATTGAAAGCGTTTCTTTGTTGAATTTTTCAAAGAAAAAAATAATCGTGTAAACTTTGAGTGACTTTTTATTTCGGTGCCAACTAGGGGAACAAAAAGATCCTAAAATTAACTCTGGGGCGACGAAGGTCCTTTAATTGAGGACAAAAAACTGTGACAAAAAAAACCGGGGGGAGAAGAAAAATGTAAAAGATTGTGCAAGTTTTTTTTATGTCCAGCAACCGATTTAGTCGACCGCATGCTCATGGGGTATAATTAACTTATTATTAGGACGTAAATAGACTTGAACTAGAAATCGATGACCTCTTTCATTCTGCGCTTCTCGCGCGGGACATCGCCGGCTCGAATGCGGAACACCGATTACGCATATAAATGCGCTTTAAAAGCGTGTGTATTCCGCGCGCGCGTCCTTGCACACCGACGAGCTGACCTATATTGCTACGCCAGTTTTCATGCAATCGCCGTGGAGATGGCTGCGCGAGGAACAATGCACGCTTGCAAAAGCCATTCATCGGGCTCGCGCAGGGCTTCGCAGCTTTGCGATCAACGCGAATCTCACAGCCCTCTTATCAAAGAACAAAAAGTCCGCCATCAGTCACGTTTCATTTCATCTTTGAACAAAGTTGTTCGAGCTTGCAATAACTAAATGTATCGAAGATTTTTTCTCCCATAGAATGAAAAAAAAAAAAAAAATTACGATGGGTTACTTTTATGTTTCATCATTTTACAAAACTTTTTTAATATTTGTAACTCGCTTGTAAGAAATAATTCTTTGAATGGAAAACAATCGACTGAAATTGTATTTTCTCCAGATACGAATCCTTTGAAATAATTCTTTAATGGTATGAAAATGATTAGGAACTAACAACGTTTCATTTCGTTAAATTAAACGACTTCGCTTAACTTTTATGTTTTGTCATTTTAAAAACTTTGTGTCAGTAATTCTGACTCATTATTTTTTTGCATTTATAGACAATGTAAAAGAAGATTCTTTGTGGAAAGAAAAAGGGTAACTTGATTTTGTATTTCATGTAGGTGTAAATCTAATGAAAAAAGTTATTCAAAGGTATACAAAATTATAACAATTGAAAACATTCAATCTTGTTGAATATTTTTTCCTCGTTTTATTGTCAAAGAAATGGATGCAATTTTAAAATATAATTTCACTGATTTTTTTTTGACAATTTTAAATAAGAAATATTAGTTTGAACAATTTCTAATGATTTTTAATTACAAAAAAATAGGAGACAAAATTTTTTGAAAATAATTTTTCAATGTGATTTTTTTGAAAATTAAAATTGAAATTTTGTATTAGAAATTAATTTGTTGGTTCAGTTTTTGACTTTATAAAAGAAAAGAGTATAAAGAAGCTCAAATTCAACGATAATCTTGGGGACGGATAGAAAAAAAGTGAGGAAAACAAAAGGACGGTATCTAAAAATGAGCGGCGATATCGTTAGATTCAATTGCGGCGAAGAAAAAATGCTCCTCGAAGATAGTTTTGAGATTGAACTTTATTTCATTTATCTCTAAATAAAAAATGCGTCTCGGCCGCGCGACCGGGCCATTCGTTGCTGAATGTCAACCGTTCGCAGCGCAGTAGTAAAATACGTTTTGTACACGACAGTGGAGGAGCCCTGCGCGACACAATGGAAATAACCATTAGGTCCGTAACACGTTCACATTTCGGGAACTGCTTTTCACGTAACTTTTGTTTATCTGCGGCTTCGTATTGCCACTTTTTTCCCCCCTACTGTCGCACTTTTACTGCCCCGCCAATGGCTTTTGTCAAGAAAATTTTTATTAACTTTCTTCTCGTTTCTTGTTTCAGGTAAATACCAGACAACACTTTATTTTGGACCACATTCACACCCTCCCCCTGATGGTACGTTTTTCGATGGCACTAATCAAGAATTTCGCTGACAAAAATTCCTAAAAGGAAAAAATGATTCATTTCGAAAAACGAAAATCATTTTCAGTCTAAATATAATGTTTCCAAATCTCAAACTTGATTACCGATTACTCGATTACTTGGTTTTTATGTTTTGTTTGTTTATAATTTAATGTTCCATACCGAGAGTTACTTTTTTAATTTTTTGGGTGAAAAAAAATTGTTATTGGAATTGAGAACGAGTCAAATCGAGGAGGTATCAAGTGAGGCGAATGATTAGACGGGTTGCAGACTGGGTTTGAGTATGTATAACGTGACGAAGTGGTGAAATTGAAAACAGCGTCAACGAGGCTACGTAATTTGGTATCCGCCAATGTTATTTTGTCATGGGGGATCGAATCTCACGATCTCCATGGATATCCTAGATAAGATGTCGTCTGTACGTTACGAGCTCCAGGGAAGGTGGGGGTGGAGGGCGAGGGGAGGTCGCCCTTTTAGACAAGATACTCTTCTCACTAACACCACGGTTCACGTATATACGTATAAATACACAGTTATGGCTCACATAAGTATACCCCATAGGCACGCACATATTTACATACATATGTACACTACGTCGAAAATATATAGAAATAAAAAAAGAAAGTTATGTGCGTCGGTGACCTTCGGCTTAGCCAGAGGTGAGAATAGACATCTTTCGGCCAATGACGAAAATGTTGCTCGTCTTAAAGAGCGGCAGGCTCTTTTCGGCCTTGCAAAAGCTCTCTCGTCTGATTTTTTTGCGGTGCATTTTCAGCAGCCCCGTTTTGTCTTATGAAATTGCGATTTTGAGATTGTACTTGCAGAGTATTAAAAAGAAATACCCCTGATGAGTTTTCGTTTTGTCTTGATGAGACTCTTGGATTTATCTTAATTAAGGATTTTTTAACACAAGATTATATTGCTCCCCTAAAAATGTACAATTTTAATATAACAAAAAAAAAAAAAAAAAGAAAGTGAATTGGATTTTTCTTCACATCGAAATTGCACGATTGTGATGAAAAAGCGTGCGACTTTTTACATCGATAAGAGATAAGTTTTGTTAAGGAAAAGTCACCACTTTTCCTCGACCTGATTGTTGTATTGGAAATTCGTTCAGGAGACGAGATTGTTGAGCTGTAAAAGTTGGATGGAAAATTTTTAAATTCGTGAAATGAAATTGTAACAAATAATTATATTCAAGGATTGAATGAAAAAAGGGGTTTTCTTTTTTTTTTTAATGAAAATCCCAACCGACGGGATGTTGGAAAAAAGCGGCCACTTATCAACTAGGTGTCAGCGTCGGTTCCGCCGGAATTCCAGTTGAAAATTACCCTTCTGTCGTAAAATAAATAGCAAGAAAGTCCTTTTCTTTACATTGCGCGGACGTAACCTCTGTTGCTTTCCCCGTTTCTACGTAGTTTCGGACTCGTTACCAGCCACTTGTGTCGCGACACAAATGAACCAAATCAAAAGTGGAATTGCCTTTGGAATTCCCGCAGTTGCTCGTATTTTTTTCCAAACAGATTTTCCAAAATGTCACTTTCATTATCCCCTTTGTTTGCAAATTCCACTTATTTCTTTCGTCAATTCATCTCGCCAGTTTTTGGTTCCATTTGTCATCTGGAAAAAAGGAAACAAAATTGTGACAAATTATTTTACACCGAGTGAGAGAGAGACTCGAGGGAACAAAATTTTTCTTGATTTATAAAATGTTTGTACAGTCGTGGCGTCGGAGTTATTTTGAAATTTCGCGTGCGTTCTGTAAAACCTCGTGCGCCCGCAGTCTATGTGAAATTGCATTACCGAAGTATAGCATTCATATATCCGTGCGGCGTTAATAATACAACGTCACTCAGACGAGTTAAGGTAGATGGCACTTGACGTTTATTTCGGTGCATGTAAAATTAAATCTGAGTGCACGAGTTCTTTCAACGTTAAATGTTTATACGAAAAGTATAATATAAGCAAAATTTAGTTTCACGCTTGTTTTGAATTGCTAAGTTTTGTCTTCGCGAATGTCAAGATCAATAAATCCAAACCGTGTAAAATTTTCCAAAAAATCATCACCGTATTTTCAATTCTAAAATTAAACAAAACATTTCATTTTCATTCCATTTCAGTTATGTTAAATCAAGTTCATCTGGTGTTCATTATTATTGTTTTTTTTGTGATTCATTCGTTAAGGTGATATGTAATATGTATATTCTGTATCTCTTGCACAATTCAGTTATTTTGTTATTTATTTATTTTTTTTTTGTACAAATAATTAAAAAAAT